>APFE030070749.1:77065-104944 GCA_000404065.3 Pinus taeda | reverse complement strand
ATATTGGATTTTACGCTTGTGTTGGATTGTTCTTTGTTTGTGCAGGTGTCCATGCGTGGAACGTAAGGATAGTGATCGGCCAAAGCTAAAGGACAGGAGCGACGTTTCTTCCACGACAAATAGCATTGGATTCCAGGTTGGTCTTTCTGATCAACCTTTAAATTATGCAATTAGGAACTTGCATGCAGCGTGTATGATTGTTGCTAGACCCCTGTCGGGCTAGTGGGATCGCCTCTGTCCGCAGAGGGGATTTACCGACCCAACACCTATCGCCACCGAACTAGCCATATGTCCTTGACTAGCATAAGGAGTGTTCATGTCAATCAGTGACTGACCATGCATGCCTAAAAATGGAGGGGGAACTGTTACGTTCCTGGCCAATATATGAATATTGGGAGTGCCCCCAGGTATCTAGATCTGGGTGTTAGAACTATACAATGGATGCCAGCCATATTGTTGGTTGAAGGGACCCACATTAACTGTGCTATATTGAGTGTTATAAGGAGCGCTATATGTAGCACTTGTCAAAGGTACAAGATTTGACACTAAAGGGGCAGAACCCAAAATTTACTCGGTTCCACTCATGGACGGTGCCATCATATGGGCTGAACCTAGGAAAAATGGGATATCAGGGTTCGCCATCAAAGGTGGAGTATTTATTGTCGACTGGGGAAGTAATGGGGGACCAAAAGTGTCCAAAAAGTTTCACAACCCATTATTCATTGACAAGATGGGTGGAAGTGTTCCAACTGAAAACAAAGGGGGTATAGATGCAACGTGAACCAAGAGTGGGCCTAACGGATTTGTGATCGAAGGGTTGTATGGAGGAAGAAATCTTGCAGTAAGGAAATTGTCGAGTAAGCTTGAATCGTTAGGTGTCCAAACTGATTCTGTGTGAGATCTCAGAGACTGATTTCCTAAAGATGGGGAATTCAATTCACTGGAGCTTGGCAAATCCCACACATTTAGTGGGAGAAGTCCTAACAATCATCTAGATTGAGGACGAGGGTCAGATGTAGCCACCATGGCCGATAATTTTTATCAGTAAATTTTATAGTGATATTTATTAAAGTCTCAATGATAACACTCTCGCACTAAAAAATAAAAATAAAAATACACTAAGTAAATAATTTAACAAGTAGAGGGAAATGACCCTCTCTGATAAGCACCGATCACTGGTGATGAAACCCAGTTTCACAATGCATAACAGAGAGAGATGGCGAAATGTACACTTACGGTTACAATAGAGCTTCGCCTTAACCTCAGAATGAGGGGCCAAGTACTCTCGTGAAGGTGAGCTCCCAGAAACTAAATACAGAGTAGGTTCGTATGTGTTAGGTACTAGGGTAGCCTACCCCATTCACCTTGTGTTCATTGCTAAAAGTATGGCTGCTAAGGACACCTCAGATCATGGACATAGTCGTAGATAATACGTTGTGTGGGCAGGATACCTAAGTCCCTAACTTAGCTCCAATATCCCTGAAGGAATCCCCGATACACAAAATACCCAAAGGAGATGCAAGCAAAGGTGGGCTACCTTCACTTATAGTCTGATGTTTCTCATATTTAGCTCCGCTTTTACTGGAGTGGTCCTGGTAGTATGAGTGCAGAAGGATTTCTCTCTTTAATGACAATAGTTTTGGTATATGATCTTGGGCAGTTTACTCACACTACCTATCCCAAGATCGTAGCCTAAACTAATGTATGTTTACTCTAGAAGGGGTTTCTAATTGATTTTAGGTAGATTTTAAGTGTACTTCGTTAGAGTTTTCGGTAGGGGTGTTGACGTATGAGATTTTATGGGACTCTGACTCAAATCATGCAAAAAAAATGCTTGTAAATTTTCAATTTCGATGAATAAGCTACTTCTACAAAGGGAGAGTCATTCATGCATAAATATTCATTCCATGCATCCTACTTAATAAAACACTCGCATAAGCGATAAAACTTTTCAATGTTCACTAACAACTATTGAAACCAAAGAATGCAAATCTAACAAACTAAGTAGAAAACAATAAAAAAAATTGATTTTTTCTCTTATGAAAATAAAATCTTTAAGAATGAAAGCTATTTTCTTAAAAACAAAAATATTTCAGGACATAGATCAGTCAAACAAAACACAAATAAAAATCACTTATCAGTCCAGAAGCAAGTTTCCCAACCCTTTTGAGGTCACAGACATAGTTGTATATGAAAAAGTGGGTGACTAACACTTTGTGCTAGAGGCTAAAGAGAGTTACTAGAGGCACTAACGTTTTGTTTGTATAGCCACTGAGCTTTATAAAGCTCTGTTTACATTTCTAACCTATGTTAGTGAGGGAAAGCACTTCAAAAAAGGTTTGTGGGGATCAAATCTAGGGCTGAGCAATGAAAGAAGAGTGTTGCAAGGTCCTGAGTGGTCAAAAAATGAATGAAGAAGTACATGAAGGTATGGAAGGAGGAGGAAACTAGGAACTTTTTGGGAAAACTAGGACCTAAAGTGTAGTCCCCAGCAGAGTCACCAATTCTGCTATAGGAATTAATGCACGGTGTATGGAGAATGAGGTAACCCTCAAGGGTTTTCTCGGGACCCTTGGTAGACTATAAGATTATTTGCAACTGTCACAAAGATACATGCATGTCCATATTCAATAACTAATTATTAAAGCAAGACAAATTCAGTACCTCAAGTCTTTGTGTAGATTTGTTGGAGAGCGCAATGTAGCTAGGTGGAAGTCCCCTGAGCTAGCTCCAGATAAAGTCCTGCACATAGAAGAGACAAGTGTAATCACAACATAAAACCTTGATAATCAATGCATGAATATACAAAAGACATTTAATTGCACATAACTAAGCTACACATGCTAAAAGACATTGAATAAACACATAAAGGAATTATAGTACCAACACCATGGAGTAGATAGCACAATTGAAGTTTATTTTGATGTCGAAAGAGTGATTGCAACCATCAGTTGCATCAACCTTCCCTTACCCCTCCAGCTCCTTTCTCTCTCCCTTCTTACCAACTTCTTATGCTTAATTCTGAGACTCTGCTTGACAATAGAGTAAGTTATCCTTTCAAATGATCAGACCCCTTTCACAATAGGCCTAGCTCTGCTTATGTAGCATGTGAGGTTAGGGTTGCCAAGTTGCTCCATGAGTTTCCTTAGGTAAAATCAATGGCGTTTCCATTCTTTTGAGCTGTTTCCCATTTGCATACTCCATTAGGATTAGTAATCCCCAAAATAGGTCAAACTTGGATGTTTCCTTGCTTTTCTGAGTTGATTTAGGAGAGAATATAGGTATATTTCTTAGTCAATCTGATCCTTTGGCCCTTATATCCTCATTAGGGTTCACTAACGTTGCTCCTGAGGTAACAAGTAGAGTTACTTGGGTCACTAACACTCGCTTAGGATTGCTGAGAAGCCTTATAAAGCATGTTGCTAGTGTATAGAAAACGTTAGCTTGGAAACAAGGCTTGTGAACTTGGTCATTGCTTCAATCATCATGTATTTGCCCTCTAAACCAAAGACGAGGTTATTTTGCTATATAATGAGGTGGTGGACATAGCATGTTACCTCGTCAACATATCACCTCCATCAGCATTGGAGGATAATACGCCATAAGAGGCATGGACTGGTAAGAAACCCTCACTTTCACATCTAAGGGTATTTGGATGTGATGCACATGCACATGTTCTGAAGGAGAAAAGAACCAAGTTGGATAGTAAATATGAAAAGTGCATGTTTATTGGGTATAAGGATGGTTTAAAGTGTTATAAGCTTTGGAATCTAGTAACAAGGAAGGTTATGTATAACCAGGATGTGGTGTTGAGAGAGGTTTTAGAAGTTATTAAACATGAAGTCCAACTAGAAGAACATGAGAAGATAGAGTTTGAGCTTAAGGAGGAAGGATCAAACTTTACTGTAGAAGAAGAATATAAAGATGAAGAGCCAAAAACTCTGGGTGTGAGAAGATTAGCTCGAGAAATATGATAGCTAGAAAGGTATAGTCCATCTATTTTCTCTTAAAATTTTATTTTATCTATTGTTGATGATGATCCTAGAACTATGAAGGAAGTAGTCAATTCAGAGGATGGAAAAATCTGGAAAGAGGCCATGGTTGATGAAATGGCATCTTTGCAAAAAAATGAGGCTTGGGATCTGGTGGACTTGTTGGTTGGAAGAAAACCCATTGGCTACAAATGGGTGTTCAAGAAGAAGACAAATTCAGAAGGAAAGGTGGAGAAATACAAAGATCGGTTGGTAGAAAAAGGTTATTCCCACGGGCCAGGAATTGATTTTGGTGATATTTTTTTTCTTGTTGCCAAGGTAGCTTCTATTACATTAATTTTATTTGTTATTGCTGCTTTTGGTTTTGATGTAGAATAGGTGGATGTGAAGACAACATTTCTTCACGGGGATCTGGAAGAGGAGATCTACATGAAGCAGCCTGAAGGCTTTGCGGTGAAAGGTAAGAAAGAACTGGTATGCAAGTTAAAGAAGTATTTTTATGGGTTAAAATAGTCATCAAGGATGTGGTATCAGTAATTTGATACATTTATACGGCGACTTGGCTTCACTAAAAGCAAAGCAGATGATTGTGTGTATTTTAAATTAATTGGTGATTGTGTTATTTATCTAGTCTTGTATGTGGATGATATGTTGTTTGCTGGAAATGACAGAGAAATTATCTAGGATTTGAAGACCCAATTTTCCTCCAAATTCGACATGGAATATCTTGGTGCTGCAAACTATATTTTGGGCATGGAAACTAAAAGAGATCAGGTAAAGAGGAAGCTCTAGTTAAACCAGAGGAAGTATGTTGAGACAAGACTGCAGAGGTTTAATATGCAGGATAAAAAATTGGTGAAGGTTCCTATTCCTATTGGTGTAAAGTTATCTACTGAATAGTGTCGCAAGACACAAGAAGAGGAAGAGGACATGTCCTATGTTCCATATGCAAGTGCAATCAGTAGCCTGATGTATGTGATGGTTTGTACTAGACCAAACATTGCACATGCAGTGGGAATATTGAACAGGTATATGTCAAAACTAGGAAAGGAGCATTAGAGAGTAGTGAAGCGGGTTTTCAAGTATTTGTGTGGCACTAGTGATTATGGTTTTTGGTACCAAGGAAGACTAGGATTGGATAGAGTATTGGATATTCATGGCTTTTTTGATGCAGACTAGGTTGGAGATCTGGATCAGAGAATATCTACAAGTGGGTATATGTTTAACCTATTTGGAGGTGCATTCAGCTGTATGGGTAAGAAAAAATCTGTAGTGGCATTGTCAAATACAGAGGCAGAATATATGGTAGCCACTCATGCAAGCAGGGAAGCAGTTTGGTTGCAGAGATTGTGTTCAAGTATGGGGTTAGTACATGGAGCTATAAGGCTAGACTGTGACAACGAAAGTGAATTTTTCTTGGAAAAGAACTCTGCTTATCATTCAAAGACAGAAATTTGATGTTTAGTATCACTTTGTGATGGATATGATAGAAGAGAAAAAGGTTTTGTTGGTAAAGATGGACACGTTGAAGAATACTACGGATGCATTGAAAAAATTTGTAAGCTCATAGAAGTTCTATTGGTGTAGGAAAACAATGGGCATTTCAGGGCTAGATAAATGACTAAGCTCTCTTGTGGCCCCCTGTGGAAAGAAAATAACAAGTGGGAGAATGTTGGGTTTTGTTATATTCTTTCCATGACTATGCAGCCGAGGGATCACAGGGGGTTTGAGGGGGGCGGTTAGCCCCCCTCTAGAGGGTCCAAGGCAGTGGCCTGGGCAAATTTTTTTGGACCCTATATTAGGTTGGGTGGACCTACCTATGGTTTTGTGCATGGTTTTCACACATGGTTTTGTACGCGATGGTTTTTGGTCCATGGTATTGGATGCTTCAGCATGTATAAATATGTATTTTAACATTGAAAGGAACATAATGAAAAATCAATCTAGTAGTCCCGGTTTTGGCATCCGAGTGAAAATATTTGTGTATATGTGTTTTATGTGTTATGCTCTTGCATTTTTTATTTTTTGTGTTTTAGAATTCGTATGTAGGTAATTTTTGTATGGGGATAAAAGCTTGGCCCCCACAACAACCTAAGTACACTTCATGGTTAATTTAGCCTAATTTTCATAAACTAGTTTTGCTTTAGATTTGTTTATTCAATTAGATGTATAATGATTTATTATGTTTGCTGATGAATCTTAGTTTACTAATAATCTGTATATGAAGGAATGAACCAGTGTTTAAGTTAAACTCTCCTTCTATCTAATCAATGAATAGAAACAAAAATTCATCTTTCGTGCTTTCAACTGATTTTTTGAATTTCTAGTTTTCTACCAATAGCATTAATGATGAATGATTTTGTAATTAAGAACATCTAGGACCTCCTTATTTAGGAGCCTTCTCAATTGTTGTTTTATACATCTTAAACTATTATTCATTAGTGGTTTTCAATTTATGTTCATAAAGTAGTATTGTAGAAGAAGGTCAATATTGTTCTCCTAAGTTAGGAGCCACTTCTCCTACTTATTACATATTGAATTAGAAATTACTTAGTTTAATTTTGTATTTGTAATATGCACTTCTAATTATTTTATAATTTCGTTTCTTTTAGTTTCCATAATTTTTCTTCTAAAGCTGATTATAGTTGATATCCATATATTTTGAACATGCTTCTAAGTTATACAAACTTGAATTGGAATTTAAAATACTTGTGTTAATTTACTCAATAAATTGACCCAAAAATTATATCGTAACATCTTTCAGATATGAGTCTTCTTCTTGGTTTGTAGTGCTCAACTGTTTCAAATCAAATCACATATGAATAAACAATTTTCTTGCACACCTAGAACCTTTATCCACATCTACTTATACAATTTTTCTCCTTAGCCAATACATTAGGTAAATCCTTTGGTAATTTCATTACTATTTGATGACATAATCCAATGGATGTTGTCGCCTCAATTACTATGGGCCAATGCCATGGTAATGACCCTTTGTATCCAAATTTCCATGGATCAGATTATGTATGTGAATTTTACTCATAAGCCCTGCATATATATGTGACCCTTCTTCACAAGAACCACATTTACTTTCTCATGCTTCACTTTTTTCATCCATAGTCATTGATCTGACATTTCTCTATCCACAATATCTTTACCAATCAACATCGGTTCCATAATCATCATATTTTGACAATGTTGACATCAAGTACATCATTTTCATGTAGGTTGTTATCAGGGACAACACATTAGCAATAATTCCAACAATATACTCCTTTGGAATTGATGGAAACCACTTTGGTGTTTGGAAACCACCTTCAAAGACACTTGCAAACATCCCTAAAAAAAACAACTCTTCTCTCCAAACGTAAATCCTCTCTTCCCCTTTGACATCAAGGGCAAAGGGTTGAATTAGGCTAAATGATGTGCTTTCCTTGTCGTGTTTATTGTTATAAGTCTTCTCTGCTGAATGTGAATCATGAAATCTACATACTGACCATGCTTACTATGAGCATATGTTGAACCATATGTTGGGAAAACTACTAAGAGGAGGTGGGGGGTGTGAATCAATATTTGAAAAACTAACAATAATAATTTTCTTTTCTGAAATGTATACGTGACTTGAAATAACCCAACTAGAGTATATAGGCGACTATTGTAAAAGAATCTACTGTATGCTCAGGAAACTTGTAAAACAACTAATTTTTTAGAGGTTAAACTTGAACCCGAATGTAAGAGATTTATCAGGCATTTGATAAGCATTAAACTAGTGCAGTAAGAAAAAAGTAAAGTATCATGTATAATTAACACACATGAACACCAGGATTTAAGGTGGAAACCCAATGTGGGAGAAAAAACATCGTTGCTATCATTTTAGTCTTCTAATCTTATTAATAGAAAAAACTTCTTAAATTCTTGTACTGGTGTAGACTCATACCAGTATGCAGGCACCCACCTATTGAAGGCTACAACCTTCACTCGTTCTCCAACTCCTATTGGAAGGGAGCTCCAGCCCCTTGATCTAATCACCAGCTACCATTGGAAGGAAGCCTCACCTTCCTCACTGAAGGCTCCAATCCTCAACAACATCCATGGACCACGTTTCCTAAATTTTCACACTGGATCCAATATCAACACTTAAGCTCAACAATCAAACTGTAACTCATCACTGTAATACAATCATCAATCTCTAACACAATTGAATCAACCAATCACTGAAAACCCAATCAAGAGACACTTAATCGAAACTCAACCAGTCAACTAGAACACTCATATCATGGTAACTAGTATAGAGAACTGACTTCAAAATATTGTATTAACACACAAAATGAACTACAACCCTGATCATTCAAATGCAAAAATGTATATGCTAGTTTTCTTAAGGAAACCTACGTGTACACACACTTTTCTATAGAGAAAACCACATGCAAATCTTCATATACTAAAAATTGGAAGCTTGTAATTCTGAATTAGACACAGAGTTGACCATGGATATTCTGAAACATTTTGTTAGCTTACAAAATCCTCATACAGTTAGCAACATCAATAATCTTTTCGACTAATATTTCAACTTCAGATATTATCACTAAACCCAGATCAACATGAGGACATCATTGACAGACAACAGAGAAACAATAGCACTGATCAGGTTGATTAGTCATTTATGAATGAAAAATCCTTACTTTATATATGTGACTTGGAATAAGTGAACCTGCGCTTATAGGTTCTTTTCCTGAGACCAAATAGCGTATGGATCTACAAATTTTGACCTAAAATTGCACAGCTCTTCCGAACCTTTGAAAGACCCAAATCATAATATTCAGAGATAGAAAACATGTGTGAGTACTTATATCTATTCAATCCATGAGTAGATCATATAATGAAAAGTCATTTTAGGTCTCATGATCCCAATCAATCATTGTATTCATCGGTGCATAATTATTTCATATATATGTGATAATTATGGCCCTTATAATGGAAATATAATTCAAATTTAAGTATTCATCAAAAAATACTTTCAGTTGCACACATAACACTTTTATCTTCACCTCATTATATAGTTTAGCCCTTATCTAATACCACAGGGCAAAACTACACTGATGTCGGTGGTAATCTTTGACTAGACCAAAATTTGTTGTGTTTCTCATTACTATGTGTCAATACCATGTTAAGGACCCCTAGTATTTATAATACCATGGTGAAAAAACCATAAAATACTTTTCCTCACCAAACTCACACGTATACAGAACTTGGACTTGACGAATCCGTGTATAGATTTTAAAATATTCACCTATATCAAACTTCTGATTCTGATTTCTAAACCTTTGATCCACCATTATGTTCCATCATTCTGTCACCTCTGAGTTGACCTATTGATTAATCTAGTTACCATATACTTGTTATGTTACAATTTAGTTGCTATCAAGGACAACACATGCATCATAATGCCAACAATCTCCCCATTTGGACTTGATGGCGAAAATGTTTGTGTTGATCACCTCAACTTGTAGAAACCTATTAGATACATCAAATAACCATTATTCAAACACCAAGATATTCTCCCCCTTTGACATCAAGGGAAAAGGGTGGACCAAACCTCCTTTGGATATGATTTTCTATATTGCCTATGCTCCCTCTGAGCACATGCTAAATGTTCAAAAATATTTTCAAATGAAGAACATGACTCTATAACGCAACTTATTATGAAATTTTTATCATGAAGGACTCATACTTACATCAATCACCCAAACAAGTGGGGATACATATTTGACTCAACCACCCAACCAAGTGGGATTTTTATCTTTGACAATACCACCCAACCAAGTGGGATTACATATTTGACATGACCTAAAAAATCTATACATGACTATATATGACAATTATTACATCATAGGTCTCCACATGACCTTTACACCAAAATATCTTCAAATTAAAACAATTCAACAACCAGAATAACAAAAATGCATTATATTATGCAAGGATAATGTGTAGAAATTTATAGGATAAGTTCCTTAGATAGAACACCAGAAGACACCACTCATAAACAGATCACAAATTAGTACACCAATATTATTGACTTGGTTAAAACCCTCAGAAAGGGAAATAGTCAATGACCTGAGCCAACACGACCACTTCAGGAAATTTATTAATGTAAAAGAAAGAAGATTTACATAAGCTTCTCTCATAAACAATCACCTAACAAATGACCATCAATGCTCTTTAAATAGAGATCATGGACCAATCAGGTGTTAAGACATGGATCAAGTGTTAGTAACACCGAGGAGAGAATGAACCGTCATATCACTTCATGTCTAGATCATATGATGATTTTCGGATTATAAGTTACAAAATTTACATACTAAATAAACACACTTTACCCAACTATACACTAGACCAAGTTATACTTGATTATTTCCTATGTGTCAGAATATCCTAGCATTCCCCCTTAAGAATAACTTGGGATAGGATTGAAGGATGTAGAAATAAAACACAATAGGAGAAGGAAGGAGGCATTAGAGCTTATCCCCCCTTAGTGACATCTTCCTAAACTCCAACCATAAATTTAAGTTGAGTAAAGTTCACGTTTATGAGATCCTTTGTAAATATGTTTGCAACTTGATGATCGCTTGAACAATATTGCACTTCTAGAACATGGTCATGAATGAGATTTCTGACGAAGTGCATGTGTAGTTCAATGTGTTTGCTGCACTGATGTTGGAATGGATCTTTGCATAATTGAATGGCACTTTGATTATCACACCAAAGTGTAGTTGTATGCTCCTTTTGAAGAAGACACGAGGCTTCCTTACTAGCTTCAACGATGCTATAATACTTTGCTTCTGACGAAGAAAGAGAAATGCCACTTTTTTTCTTGCAAGCGCATGTAATATGTCCATAACCAATAGTGAAGACATAACCCACAATAGACTTTTGACCATTAGGGTCACCAACCCAATCAGAACCAGTAAAACCAACCAATAGAGGAGATGCTTCTGCAGTATAATGAATCCAAAACTAAAATGTACCTCGAACATAATGAAGTATTGTTTTAGCTTCTTTCCAATCACTTTCATGTGGGTTTTGCATAAAATGAGAAATAAGGCCAACAACAAAGGAAAGGTCAGGATGAGTATGGGTCAGATACAAAAGTTTTCCAACAAGCTAATGGTATAAGGTAGCATCAACTTCCAAGGAAGTACAAGTGACTAAAATTTTGGCTCCAGGGTGAAAGGGAGAAGAGGCTGACTTATAGTCTTCCATGTGAAAGTGGCGTAGAAGATCACAGGAATACTTGGACTGGGAAAGGGAAATACCTTCTTTGGATTTCAAAACTTGAAGACCAAGAAAATAATGTAGATGTCCTAAGTCTCTCATTTCATACTATTTTTTAAGGCTTGAATTCACATGGTTTATAAGGTTCGAAACACTTGTAGTAAGGATAAGATCATCAACATAAATAAAAATAATGATAAGAGACTTACCCACTTTCTTGGTGTAGACAATATTGTGAAAATGACACTTAGAAAAGCCAACATCTAAAAGAAAGCTATGAATTTTGGCATACCAAGACCGAGGGGCTTTCTTAAGATCATAAAGGGAATTATTAAGCTGACATACAAGGTTGGAGTCTATTTCTATAAATCCAGGACGTTGTTCCATATAGGCTTCTTCATGAACGTCTCCATGCAAGAAGGCAGATTTAACATCCATCTAATGGAATTCCCATTTGAAAGAGGAAGCAAGGTAAAGAACAAGGAAGATATAATTCGTTTTGGAAATAGGGGAGAAGGTTTCAGTATAGGAAATGCCTTCAACTTGTGAAAAACCCTTACGAATAAGATGAGCCTTATGCTTACCAACTTTTCCATCTGGTCCAAACTTTATTCTGTAGACCCATTTTCATCTAACAAGTTTTCATCCCTTTGGAAGAGGAACAAGGTCCCATGTGTCATTTTCCAATAGTGAATTATATTCTTCATTCATAGCTATGGCACAATCTAGATGGCGTGAACCTTCTGTAAAGGTGACAGGATCATAATTCATTGAATCTTGATCCATTAAATAAGAGGCTCTATCAAAGTGACAACGTGTCGGATGTTGATCTGTAGGATCACCTGCAAGAGCACCTGGTGGATCCTGAGTAGTGCAGACCCATTTAGGAAGCTGAGGAGCTAAAGGGGGATGATGAGAAGGTGGGGGAGGACAGTCATCCTCATTTTCATCATCTGAAGAAGGAATATTTTGACAAGTAGAATGGATGGAGAGAGGTAGCGCATCCACCGAAATGGCTTGTAGGCTGATATATTTTCAGCAAAATTTACATCTCTTTTAATCATAACCTTTTTGGATTTAGGTTGAAGAAATCTATATCCTTTCACATCTTCGGAATATCCAACAAAAATAAATATTTCACTCTTAGGTTCTAAGCCTTTATGTTTCTCATCTAGAATATGGGCCCATGATTCACTTCCAAAAACACGAAAGTGACTTACATCTGGTTTAACTGTGTTCCATGCTTCTTCTGGATCAATATTGTTTAAAACCTTAGTAGGAGTGTGATTTACTGTGTAATTTACACAGTTAATTGCTTCTGCCCAAAAATTAAGACTAAGTCCTTTATAGTGAAGCATACAATAGCCATTTCCTTTAAGGTGTGATTCTTCCTTTTAGCTACAACATTTTGCTATGGAGTGTATGGAACAGTATGTTGCAAAAGAATTCCATGCTCAGTGGAAAAGTTGTTAAATTTGTTGTTAACATATTCTTTGCCATTATCAGATCTTAGCTTAAGAATTTGATGTCTAGATTGTTTTTCCACAAAGGCCTTAAAGTCCAAGAACATGTTAAAGACTTCACTCTTGATTTTTAAGAAGTATACCCAAGTGAATTTGGAGAAATAATCAATGAAAGTTAAGAAATACTTGTAGCTGGAGAATGAAACAACTTAAAGTCGACCAAATAAATCACTATGCACAAGTTGTAAAGGGGTTGAGCCATGCCAAGAGGCACATTTGTCAAAATTATCCCTATGATTTTTTTCAAGTACACATATGAAAGAAACATCGTCTTTGTAAGATACCATAAGAACCTGTCACCATATTTTCTTTACATATATTTTGAAGGGAGCGATAGTTTAAGTGACGAAATCGCTCATGCCATAATTTTCTCAATTCATCGCTATGAACAAAAAATACAAAGGGAGGAGTTGCTGACCCAAAGTTGCTAAACTTATAAAACATTGTAGAATCATCAACAATTTCAGTAGCTAAAATTTCTCTAGGATTTCTTATGTCCTTAATTACAACATCATGAGGTGAAAATTCAACAATTTTACCTTCCCCTGAATGATTTATCTAATATACAGATAGAAGGTTGCAAGATAAGGTAGGAACACATAATACACCATTAAATTGACCATTATCTAGATTAATAGTTCCATTCCCTACAACAATAAGAGATCTATCATCACCAACATATATATTTTTGGTGTTACAATCATTTAAATAAGAAAACATGGCTTTGTTTTTGGCCATGTGATAAAAAGCTCCAGAATCAATGAGCCACTTATGAGAATGTGTAGAAGAAGATACATTTAGTGCATAACCAGACCGAGATTCTTGACAACCACATGCAGAAAGCATTATTCCTGATATTAAGTTGAAGTTGAAGAGTGCTCCAGATAGATGTTATGCTTCTTCATGGTTGCTTCCAAGGCTTCCATATTCTTAAAGCATTTGGATTCTAAGTGGCCATCACGATTACAAAAGTTGCAATCTCTATCAGTCTTCTTCCCTTTGTTTTTAGTTACCTTATCATTTTGATGACTTTATTTTTCATTTTGAGATTGAAATAGATTAGGACCCCTGTTTGGTTTAGGACCATCCTTTTAGGATGTTACTTCTTAGGATACTTTGAATTTGGTTGTTGCTAGGCTACAAAGGAATTCTTAGAAGAGTTTCTAGTTTTAAGAATACCAGGATGTAATAGTTTTTCTTGTTATCTTATTAAAAAATCACAAAAGGAATCAAAATATGGGGACTTGTATGCTTTTCCTTGAGATATAAAGGCTTCTCTAGTAGAATGGAAGGTGGAAACGAACACAGAGTAGGCTAGTCCTAACTTAGTAAGAGTGGAATGGATAAGGCTACCATCATCTTTATTAACCTTAACACCTTCCAAGAGAAGTGTAAGGGTCTTGAAATTGGACAAAAAATCTTAATTGGAAGAAAAATTATCGAGGTCCAACGTAAGCAACTCATTTTCAAGTTAATGAGCTCTAATTTCATTTCTAATTCCAAAAACTTTTTGAGTCGTTTCATTGCTTCATCGAGGGTATCAATTTTTACGATATGGAATCTAAGGTCTGGAGAAATAGACATCCCTATCTACCTACATGCCTGATCTTTCTTATTTTCCCATTTGTCTTGCTTATCTTCATCTTTTGGTTTAGACTCTTGGCATGAGGCTATTCCATAAAAGCCTTTACTTCTAAGTAAATACTTGATGTAGGATAACCATTGAAAGTAGTTGGTGCTGTCAAGAATAACTATGCATGGAATTTCCATTTAAAAGAAACTAAAGCCTTAGATGTTGAAACTAAGTATTTCGATTAAAACATTAGGCCGATTAAAAAAATAGCTTTGGAAACACCTTCCGGATAAAGAAGTTATGGATTTTTGAAGAAAAGTTGTTGAAGATGCCGATGAACCATGTGAATGTTGGGAAGTGAATGATAATGTTATATTTAAAAAAAAAAATCCCCTCCTTCCCAAACATAATCTAATTAGCTCACTTATGAGCACTAGTATTGTAGCAAGAATGATGCCACTCCTGGGGCTACCAACTTTACTTTATCAATCTGAGGTTCGTACAAACTTGGAGGTGACAGTGTTGTATACACAAGTAGATGTGATGGGTAAACTCTTTTTCACTGGTAAGTTGGTCATAGACCAGTATGGTTTTTCAAACCAGACTTCTATTGATTCAGAAGAAGCTTGATTACCAATGAGAGAAAGGGAAATTGCACTAAAGGAAATCTTGTCTACTATAGTAAGGAAAAGACTAAAATCAAATGCTTAAGCACACCATTCATCTAACTAACTGCTAAGAGCCTTTAATTCAAGAGAATACTAAGTTAACATGCATGAAATCCTAATGTCCTAGGCATGCAATTTGAAACACGAAACATTCTACTATTGTGCATGTAAATGAACAAAATAACTCTTTTTCCTTCTTTTTTTTGTGTGAAGATGTGAATGTTAACTTCTCTTGGTGATGTGGCAGGTGGATTAGGGATGATGGTGCATGGTCAAATGGCTTAGGAGGAAATTAGGGGGCTCCTTCTAGCTTCCTAGGGGATTTTTCACAATTCGACCACAAAACAGGCCACTACAGGTCAACCTACAAGATGTTTTAATGTGTCCTACATGATGTCCTAATGATCCTATAAGATCGCCTATATTCATGTAGGATATAGCCAAGAGAAAGAAGATGGATTTGAAAGGTGATGTAAGGCTTAGGTAAGGTGAATGATGGGTAAAATGAGGCAAGGGAGTGCCTAAGATTCCTTTAAAGCTCAAAACAGAGTTGTGAGATGGTTAGATTTTCTCAACAAGCTTGAAGAAGTATTCTTATGGAATGATGAATTTGGTGAGGGATTTTGTGAAAGAAATTGATAACCATTGGTGGATGGGTTAGGATGGGGTTGCTGGTCATGAAATCTCTCTGCACTGTCGAAACTCCTGCACTTCATCAATGACTGCCATTTTGTCCATGAATCATGTTAAACAAGAAAGATTTTCAATTGACTAAGGAAAAACATAATTTTATTATCTAGTTTCCTATGCATGAGAGAAATTGCAAAATAATGTGAAACCTTATGAGATTTAATGTAAGGCTTAAGACATCAGAAATGGCAATTAAATCCTATTCTTGAACACTAGTAAAATGTTTGCCTAAGTAAAAGAAAACCTTGAATTCCATGAGAAATCGAATTATGTCTTTTTGGGGCTACATAGGAGTACTTTCCTCAAACCATGGTCCCTGAAGGGAGGAGTGAGGCCAAATCCACCCACTAACAACTTTTAGATTTTCCTTTACCTTCCTAAGCAACTGCTACAAAAATGCACAAATGGAAGAAAACTAATCAAATCCACAACTACTTGCAATGAAATAATGCTAAAGACAATTCAATCGTTAATCTATGAAATCAAGTAAGAATACAAATACAAAAATAGGAGCCTTTCTTGCTATGGTTGGGACCTAACTGAAGAGCTTCAGCCCTCTAAGTCAACTAAGTGTTGGATCAAGGAAATGCTCATTCTCATTATCAAATTAGAAAATTGCATAACAATGTTTTCCACAAGTCTTGAACTCGAAAAATGGTTAGTATTTTACATCAAAAATTTGAATCCTAATGAGGTTCTAGGCATCCTTATTTATACAATTAAGGTCTCGAAAAACTTCCTCAAATCTAGGGAGGCTCGAATCCCAAACTCAAGATGAACTATCTCTTTAACTGTCACTGGCTTTGTTGCGTTTTGATATTCATGACTTGGCTGCTTGTAACTCCGAGCTAGTGTGAGTTGATAGAGGAATATATGAGTAAGTGAGGAGTAAATGAGGAGGATCTGTCTCCTACAACCTCTCCTCCTTGTCTCATTTGAGTTTCTACTCTTAATTAGCCAAAATTTCCATGGTATTCTCTCAAAAAAATGCAATCAATGCATATTAGTCCACTAGGCATAATATGTCACTTTTACTCAGCTCATTAAGAAAAATATAATAAAAATATGTAAAAAATTATGAGAAGAGTTTATTTAAATAATATATGAGGTATATGAAGGTCCATATAGTTACCTAATTATGAGTCTCATCATCAACCCCCTACTGAAAGTGTTGCTCATCCTGTGAGCAACTCAATCTCTATCAATGTCTTTCATTGCTCTAGTGGCCTCCTTGGCATCCCATGCTTCTATTGTAGTTTCCTCTTCCCGTGCATAGAATATTTCCTTCCCCTCTATCTCCTCCCATGACTTTCTTTCTTCCTCTTCCTTCCTTCCTTCCAACATTCGTAAGAGTAGTGGTGGATTGAGTCTTAATCTAATCCAATTTCCTTTGAGCCTCTAGAGAGATTTCTTGTACATGGGTTTTCTCTTTAGTGCCTCTCTCAATCTCTGAGGAGAATGGTACTCTATGATTTTCAAGTTGTATGGAAAAGTGTTGCATCTCCTTTGGAAAGCTTGCATGCTATCATCCCCTAACAACCTAAACATGTCCTCAAACTATGCGATTACTTTCTCTTGGGTAGCAAGGTACCTAGGTGCAAGTTTAGGGTCATTTGCAATCAGGTTGTGGGTGTCGATGACAACCATTGGATTTGATTTCTTAGCTCTTATAATGAGGGGTTTTGTCTCTACTCTTGCAATTACTTTCTACATCTTTGCAGCTCTTACCTTCTCATGATTCATCCATGATACGAAGGCCATCAATTTCAAGTCTCCTAGTTTTGAATTAGGGTCCCACATGTTCAGATCTATGAAGGTCAAGTTATGTAAGTAAAACTTAGACATTTTAGCTCTATCCTCTAAGGTGCTTTGATCACAGAGATCAATGAATTGTCTATAATCTTGGAAGGGCATAGTGTCTCTTTGTGCTAAAGTCTTGATTTGGAACTGTATCCACTGTTCCTTAACATACAATGCATAGGACTTTGTTGGCATCCTACATTGTATTTCCTCTAAGGATAGACTGGCCATGGATGCCAATTAATTTTCTCTTTCTTGTAGTTATCCCCTTAACCATGCAATCCCTACTTCCCACTAAGCTTTGATCATTGCCTCTATGTCCCTTAGGTTGCTTAGTTCTCTACCCATGTTAGCTACTTTCTCATCCATGTTGCCTATATCCTCCACTCCTTTAGATTTGGAAATTTGCATCCACCTATGTGTTCTTTCCCTTTATTTCTCTAACTCAAAGAATAAGGGGATGAAAAATTTATGTGGAATGACCCTACCCCCTTCAATGAACCCATAGCATGAGTCAAGGTTGGTTTGAGGACAAGGTTCCCTCAGTTCTGGATGCTCCTTGTTTGTTTCTTACTGCATTGATCCGAATTGGATCCATAAAAATTATCAAAGTGCTATGGCTATATCAAAATCATGATAGACTTCAAAACTTGTGAACAAAGAGCTACTAGGAAGGACCTTTGGATAGTGGCAGTTTGTAGCCAGCAAGGAACGACGAGGACCTCGGTCAAACCATGTTGACTGAGACCCATGGAGACTGCACAGGACACAAACTAGCAGTTAGGAAGTTTGGATCGGAAAACTGAGGCCATTTTTGA
Organism: Pinus taeda; assembly: GCA_000404065.3. Lineage (NCBI taxonomy): Eukaryota > Viridiplantae > Streptophyta > Pinopsida > Pinales > Pinaceae > Pinus > Pinus taeda. Next base: position 86,608 of record APFE030070749.1, on the reverse strand, counting down.
TGCACAAAACCCCTCGAGTAGGAAAATCCCTGAAGTGCTTGGTCACATGGGAAGCCGGGAAACCGTAGACAAAGCGCTAAAGTAAAAGGCAGGCCCTGCACTACAAAACCAGCGGAATATTGGAGGCATGTTGAGCGGTAAGTGGATTTGGCAGGAGAACGAGTGATTCCATAGATTACATGATGCATGTCCAGTGGATGAGAGAGAAAACCGCCTCTCATCACGGGCTAACGGTCGAGAAAGTCAACCGCGCGATAAGAGGGAACACCATAGGATTTGGGGGTTCCAAATTTGACGATGGAGATTGCGCCCTATGAGAAACCGGATCTGAAGAGAAAGTAAGCTACAACACATAAAGTTTGAAGTCTGATTTGACCACTGAGTTGGTGGATGAATCATTACATAGAGTAACAGAAATACTGAACTGTTTGAGGAAGAGCTAGTGCAGTTTGTGAGTGGAAAATTGGCCACTTCCCTGTGAGACATTGGTGATGATGCAGAGGCAGGGACTCCAAGCGAATAGCAGCAGGCGATCCAAAGTGGTGGAAGAGGAAGCAAACAGTCATGAGACAAGTTGGCTTTAAGCCATGAATAGACAGAGAACAAAACAAAAGAGGAGGAGAATAGAGACAAGCGAGAAAGATGTAGTGAAGCAAGAAGAAGAAAACAAAGAACCTAGCTAACCTGCAGAGTTAAGGCAACATCGAGAAGATAGAACAAGGCTTGAGAGGTTCAAATAATCCCTGTGAGGATATATGTTGAGAATTAAGCACCACATTGGACTCATCCCATTAAAGACTAGAGAAGTTGAGACGTGGGTAGGAAAGTGTTTGTGCACTCTAGTGGCTCGGGGAATCCAAGAACCACCCTACTAAGCATCATATGTTTTAGGAGACTCAAATTGAGCTCCTCATTGTAAAAACTCTGCTTTAAAGATACAATAAGAAAAGGGCACCACTGAAAGCTGGATTGGAGATGTAGCCCAGGAGGAATGGGTGAACTCCTTGTTAATTTGTTGTGTTCTTGTATTTGCTTACTGTGTTTCTCTTACTGTTTTCCATTTTCTAGTGTCTTTGTATTTTGCAATCTGATCGATCTGTTGCCTAAGACAACATAGGCACACACCAACACATGAGTCTGTAATAACTTCATTCATTCATTGATTAATTGAGATCAATCAAGAGTTATTTTCAGATCAAGTGGTATCAAAGCTCAAGGTTGTTAAGGTTAGTCAACCTTGTGTTGGATTTAGCTATTGAATGCTAACTAGATCAAAGCTCAAATTAGGTGAAGGAGAGTTGGTTGAAACTAATCCTAAAATTGGGAGAGTCTATCCTTGAAGGACAATGTTAGAGGATGTTTCTATGGGGTTAGACCCTCAATTCGTAGATACTTTCCTAGCAATAAAGTCCAGGGTAGAGGAAATGTATAGGGACTTTAGAAAACAAAAAGATGAAGATTCATCAGGCTCTAAACAAGATAAAGGAGAAGATGAATCTCACTTCCATGACCACTCAAAAGGAAAAGGGAAAGAAGAAATCTTTCTCACACCTCCTAATAGCCTTGAACATAAAAAGAAAGAATCTTTGATTAAACTAGATGTCAAATTTGATTTGCCTATATATGATGGAGAGTTGAATGTAGAAAAGTTGGACAATTGGATTAGAGAAATTAATGTTTATTGCAGAGTGCAGAATATCGATTCATATAAGAGCAAGATTTAGTTGGCAAGCCTACGCCTTGGAGGAACTGCCTTGGTTTGGTGGGAAGGCAAGACCCAAGCTGACCTGAAGAGACATGGTAAGACTATCTCTGTCTAGAGTGAATATGTTTATGCAATCAAAAAGCAATTATACCCATTGGCCTACATGCAGCAAGCCATGATGAGTTGGAAAACTCTTCGACAATTGAAAGGGAAAAGTGTACGGGGATACACTCAAGAATTTAGAAAGAGAGCATTGATTCTAAGAATTTCATTAGACTCAACTGGGACTCTGTTGAAGTACATTGATGGTCTACACAGCGACATGAGGCATACTATCCTCATGTTTAATCCCACTAGTATAGATGAGGTATCTGTACAAGCTACTCATCTAGAAGCTAGAGGAAATAATGGAAGTCCAGAAGTTGGGGGATCATCCCAACCCACTGCAAGTAAGAATAATGAGAAAAGAAAGCAGAAATGGAAAGCAAGGAAGGCTAACACCGCACAGAAAATCAAGGCTTCATGCACTCACCATAAAAGGATGGGCATGATGATGAGCACTGTTGAATTCTACATCCACAGCTGAGACCTAAGAAGTTTGAGGGCTCGAAGAAGAAGACTGTTACAGCTATTCAGAAAGATTCGGGGTCAGACTCAGGAGATGAAACAACTATTGCAGCCACAAGTATAAGAGGTAAGAATTCTGAAGCGTCTACTAGTAATTATGCACAATCTACTATTGATGAAGAAAATGAGAGAAAAATACATGAGCTTTTCCATATTCTGGTTATTTCCAAACATAAAAAGATTGATACTTTGTTTGATAGTGGCTGACAAGTAAATTTAATTTCTGAAGCAATTGTAAAGAAGTTGGGATTAGTGACTACACCTCACAAGAAACCATACCCATTAGGATGGTTAAATGATAAAGCACAACTACAAGTGACTAGACAATGCCAACTCAAGTTTTCTTTTGGGTCAACATTTGTAGATGAGGTTGAGTTAGACATAACTCCTTTGGATATATGTGGAATTTTTTTAGGAATTCCTTACTTGTATGACAGAAAAGCTATTTTCTATAGAACTGAGAACAAGTATCTACTTGTTAAATATGGAATTGAATAGTTTGTAAGAGCTGATAAGCTCAAGAATAAGTATACTCCCATAAACTCAGGGAAGATGAAATGAATGATAAATTCATGCAAACAATTCTTACTAATGGTTGTAAAGGAAAAGAAACCTGATAAAACCAATTTATTTGAGGGTTGTAATGCTAAAAAACAAGATGATTTAGAAAAGGTTGTTTCAGAGTATGATATCTTGTTTCAGGAACCTAAAGGTATGCCACCCAAAAAGGAAACAGTGCATGATATTATTTTGTAGCAAGATGCTCCATTGCCTAACATTGGAATGTACAGGTTGTTTGCTTTAGAGAAAGTAGAAACCAAGAAGCAAGTGCAGGAGCTGCTCGAGAAAGGGCTCATTAGACCTAGTACATCACGATGTGGGTCACCAATCATTTTGGTGAGAAAGAAAGATGGCTTGTGGAGAATGTGGATTGATAACCGAGCACTGAATAAGATAAAAATAAAAAATCGTTATCCCCTTCCTCGCATCGATGATCTTTTAGACCAATTGAAAGAAACTGTTTATTTTTCCAAGCTAGACTTTCATAGTGGATACCATGAGGTCAAAGTTGCAGAACAAGATGCATGGAAGATTGCTTTCAAAACAAGTCAGGAATTGTATGAGTGGCTGGTTAGCCTTTTGGCTTAACTAATGCTCATGCTACTTTCATGTAATTAATGGATGATGTATGTAGACCTTTTCTTGATGATTTTTTTATTGTGTATCTGGATGACATTATGATATTTAGCAAAATGTGGGAAGAACACTTAAAGCATGTTAAGCAGGCACTAGATGTTTTGAAAAGAGAAAAGCTTTATGTTAAACTCTCAACGTGAATTTGGAAACATCTTTGAATTATTTGAATCATATAGTAGGGGGTGGTGAATTGAAGATAGATCCCTCCAAAGTGGCAGTCATTGTGAACTGGCTTAAACCTAAATCTGCTACAGAAATTAGAAGCTTCTTAGGAGCAACAAAATATCGGAGGAAGTTTATTTCTAACTTTTCCTCAATTGTAGCTCCCTTACATGATTTAACAGGATTGAACAAGATGTTTCAGTGGGGAGGCAAACAACAGGAATCCTTTGACACCTTGAAAGAAAAGATTACTATAGCACCTATACTAGCACTGCCTGATCTTCAAAGACCATTTGAGATCCAAATGAATGCCAGTGACTATGCCATGGGAGAAGTGTTGACACAGCATAGTAAACCCATATGTTATCATTCTGAAACATTTAATTCTGCACTAGTTAACTATCCTACATATGACAAAGAATTGTATGCATTAGTACAGAGTGTGAAAAAGTGGAAACATTACTTAATGGGAAAAGAGACAGTAATACATACTGATCATCAACCACTTCAATATCTATAGTCCCAAACTAAGTTGAAGCAATCAAGACACTATAGATGGATGGGTTTTCTACAACAGTTTCATTTAATCATCAGATATAAAAAGGGCATACACAATAAAGTTGCAAATATGTTATCTAGACCCATTATAAATGCATCTACTATACTTAAGCATAATTTTGTGTTACATGAGAGTTACATTGAAAAATATGCTCAAGATATAGACTTTAAATATGTATATGCAACTTTAAGTTAAGGCAAATGAGTGGAAGAATTGGATTATCATATAAAGGACCAACTCTTATATCATTGTGGGAAGTTATGCATTCCACAAACTGATAGAGTGAAGATAATTCGAGAAGCACACACTTCTCTAATATCAGGTCACTTTGGGGTAAGTAAAATAGTTGCACAACTGGAAATATTTTGTTATTTACCAAAAATGAATGAGACAGTTTCTAGATATGTAAGAGGGTGTACTATGTGTGCAAATAGCAAGCCCAGCAATAGAAAACTAGGCTTGTACACTCCATTATCAGTTGCCTCTCACCCTTGGGAAAGTGTTTCTATGGATTTTGTTGGAGGACTACCTAAATCTAGGAAGGGCCATGATTATCTATATGTTGATGTGGATAGGTTTAGCAAAATGTGTATTTTAATACCTTGTAATAATCAGAGCTGAACAAACTACAAAACTGTTCTTTCAACATTTATGGGTTCATTTTGGATTACCCACTTCCATTGTATCTAATCGAGACACATAATTTGTAGGGAAATTTTGGTCAAGTCTGTGGGAACTAATGGACACCAAACTAAAGAAAAGCACAACATTTCATCCACAAACTGATGGCCAAACATGAGTAGTTAACATGACAGTGATCGAGTTACTCAGGGGATATTGCAGCAAGCATCCTAAGATTTGGGATGAACATTTATGTTACGTGCAACATGCTTACAATAGAGCAAAACATTCTTCTACACGGAGATCTCCTTTTGAGGCTTGTTTTGGTTTCACACCAAGGTCTCCTTTGGATTTTTTCTTTGGTAAAGATACCATAGTTGAGGGACACAATGATGTGGACTGAGAAACTAGGTTCATTGAACAGATCCAAGAGATCCACCACGCAGTACTAGAACAACTGGAAGATATCTAAGCCAAATACAAGGCAGGGCATGACAAGCATAAGATGGAGCATAGTTTCCAAGTTAGTGACCAAGTCTGGATGTATATCAGCAAGGACAGGATGCAAGGTGAAGGTAAAAATCTAAATCCTATCAAGTATGGACCCTTCAAGATACTTGAGAAGATTGGTGAGAATGCTTTTCACCTTGATCTACCAGCTTACAAGCACATCTACTCAACCATAAATGTATATTTCTTGAGATTGTTTGAACTCTCACTAATTGAAGATCTTGAAGAGCAGAGTCAATTGCCTTCTATTGATGAGCTATTACTTGAATATCTTCATGAATTGCAGGAAGACATAGTTTTCGACAGGAAGGTGAGGGCGATTAATGAGCCCCATAAATGGGTAACTATATGGGATCATTTTGCCTATTATTTCCATTTAATCCACCATTCTCCATAGTTTTGTGCATTTTTTGAATATATTTATGTCAATTGAGCGAATGGGCATAGTCACTTTGCCACATAGTCTAATGAGTGTTTGTTGTAGATTTTTGGACAACGACCAGGTGTTTATGAGCATATTAGCAGCCAAACTCAAGGAAACATGGCTGAGGACTTATAGCAAGGGTGTCTCTTGCATTAATGACCCCTTCCTTAAGTTCCCCACTAGTAGCTCAGAGTTCAAAGGCCACCACATCAATGATCCAAAGGGGCAACCGAGCAAGTGTAGTGGAAGTTGTTGTTATCTTCAGTTTAGGCAGCCGAGTTCCTTAAGTTTAGGAGGACTGTTGGGAGTCCTCACTTGTATAAATAAGAAATATTCAGACCTCAGTAGGTTAGCTATTTCATAGTCTATTTTCACACTTTTGTGCAGTCTTATACTCAGCTCATTTTCGAGCTCCTTTTGCAGACAATTTTGTGATGTAACTATTATTTTTTGATCAACGAAGATGAATCCAGCTTTGAACCAGCACTGATATTTTCTAGAGGGTTGTAGCTCTTAGGTTAGGGCCCAACCCAAGTGCCCAACACCTTCTTTGTGTATTTATATGTTTTCTTCTTATATTCATAAGTTGATTTCTGTTGTTTAGGTTAAATCTTGCTTTGGTAAAATAGGTTGCTTTTGATGGTTAAGTTGGTTGCTCAAATAGTTTGTTGTAGTAATAGAGAAAGAGATACAAAGGCTACCAACAGGCCTTGATCCCCTTTCTCCCTCCTTGGGACCATGAATTGAAGACAAGGCATTACTGCTGCCATCAAAAACACTAATTTTTTTCCTTTCATGCAATTGCTAGTGTGATGTTTTGATTTGGAGAAGCTAATATTTGCTTGGATTCACATGCTTAGACAATTTCATGTTCATTGAACATGGATTTCTCATATAATTTGCTGTTGACGAAGTTCTGTTCAACAATACTCTATTTTTAGGTCAGATTTTAGGTCAAATTAGGAAAACTTTGTTTTTTTTGGTTCTTTCTTGGGTTACTTTTAAGAAGTAGGTGTGCAGCTCACTTGAAAAACATTATAGCTTGTCATCCCTCCATAGCACAACCTGTACCAGCTCATATTTTACAAATTCCTTCACTGATTCACCATATTTCGCCAAACTGTCCTAATTTCTGCATTTTATCACAAAGTTGCTTTCTTACCCTTTGAAAAAATCCAACCATCTCTTTCATTCATGATCTTCATCAACACAGTCCTAAACTCTTCAACACCTTCATCCAACCATCATTTCTCTTTTTTAATCAATTTTTCACCTTCAACACTCCAAAAACCCACTTTCGGCCTCCTCTTGTAGAACTTCCTATAGATCCCCTGCAGCCTCCCGTAGAAGTCCATGCAAGCAATTTTTCAAAGTCTGATTGCATTGGAAGTCTCTAGAAGGATACTAGGGACTTCTTAGGACCTCCCGACACCTTCCTCATCATCTGCAAAAGCCAAATCCATTTTCCTTTGCCACCAAACCACTACACAATCATAATTAGTCAAATAACAAGCATAATAAATCTACATAAAAATACTCAAAATTGCAAAAAAGATGATTTCTTTCCATTTCACTTTAGAAGTAGCTTGAATAAATGCAATTTACCTTTTTAGTAATCAATGGCACCCATTTCAGTAGTTCCCATCTCTTTTCTTGCACGATTAGGATTTGCTAGGGTTTGAGTTCCATTTCAGTTTTCGTTCTCTTTCTGCAAGTAGAATAGCCACTGTAGAATTAGTCTTCTTCCATCATAGTAAAAGATTCTTCCGAGAACTCATAGAACTTGGCTTAAGCTCCTAGCGAAATTGTGCCATCTAATCAAGTGACAGCCTGTAGTAAGAGCTAGTACTTGTGCATACAACACTATGGCTTCCAAGTTTGTTATGAACTACTAGGTCGATAAAAGTAAACAAGGGAGCCCTAGGAGTTGCAACATTATTGCTGCAATACTGGAGCTCACCACTCTTTTTGGCGTCGTTGCTGGGGAAGTGTCAAAGTATTTTGTGATTGTTTTCTTTCTTCTATTTTCTACTACAACATTCTGCTAAGTAGTTTATTTCAACAAGAGGAGAGTAGTTGTTTCATTTCAATTCTGCAATTCCATTTATGCAAAAGTAGATTAAGCATTTCCCGCTTACATTTTTAATTTCTGCAATTTCATTTCAGCAAGTGTAGATTAGACATTTCCTGCTTTCATTTCAATTCTGCAATTTCATTTCTGCAAGCATAGATTAGAAATTTCATGCTTTCATTTCAATTTTGCAGTTTCATTTTAGCAAAAGTAGATTAGACATTTCCTGCTTTCATTTCAATTCTGTAATTTTCATTTCAGCAATGTTTATTTTAGTTAGCTGCAATTTTCTATTCAATCCATTTCAGTTTTTATAGGCACAAGCAGAAAAAGAAACACAAAATTCAAAAAAGAGATTTCCTTTCATGCCTCGTAGGAATACATACAATTTAGGAAAATTCCTACCCAACACCCCCAACACATCACTGAGTCACCCTTCTCTCTTCTTAGGTGGTAGTGATCCAGAAGATCTTATAGGTGAACCTCCAGAGATATATGAAGATCCTATACCAGAAGAAGAGTGAGAAAACATTCCTCCTGAGACCATGGCTAAAAACAAAAATGTTAGAGGGAATGGAGAAAGAATAGAAGGTACATTTCCTATCCGGGAGACCAATGGGGACACAAAAATGAAAAACATAAGTCCTCCAGCCCTACCTCACCTCCATGGACTGAATACCGAAGATCTTGATACTTTCTTGTTTGAATTTGTTGTTCTATGTCGAATGCTATGACTATGCCGAAGACGAGCAGAAGTTGAAATTGTTTCCTTCTACCCTCAAGGATGCAACTTTGCACTAGTTCATGAAGTTACCTAGAAACAATATCACAACTTGGGCTCAGATGCACCAAGTCTTTAATGACAAATATCGGGACTATTGTAGGTCAAAGGAAACCAAGGAAGAAATCTCTCGAATGACCATGGGTGGTGATGAATATTTAGAAGACTATGAAGAGAGTTTTCAACTCAGTTATAAAAGGGCCAGGTGCACACTTGACCCTGAATCTCTGAAGTTGGTTCTACTCAGAGGAGTCCCTAAAGACCTTCTATGTACCCTCCATTTGATGGCTAGGGGAGACATCTACCAACTACCTTATGATTACATAAAGACTGTGTTTAGAAACCATTATAGGTCAGCTAGGAAGAGAGGTAGGGGAAGTCAACCATTAGCCAGTACATCCTCATCCAGCTCATCCCTTAGAAATTAACTTGAATATTTCAAGAGCGAGGTGAGGCAAACTCTTGCCATGCACATGGATACGTTGCATATCAAAAGGAAACAAGAGGAAGCTGAGAGAGCTCTGACCATCTTTTGTCCCAAGTGCACGAGAAAGCACCCTAGGAACAAATGTCCACTGCACTCTATAGAAGCGTGCGTAGTCTTTGAGTAAGACCATACTACAAATTAGTGCCCTTCCTTGCCCAGAATCAAAGTTGCATATGAAGGGGCTGAGAGAGCCACGGAACCACTCTATTTCATGAACAAAAGGAGGCTACATGGGCCCAAACCTTACAAGCAAGGAATGAAAGAGACCTCCTAGAACTATTACAACCCGAGTCATGTCACTTCCATGCCTTCTTTAGGTCACCCATCTCATCCTTCCTGGTCCACACCCGCTCCTTGGTCATATCCTCCTTAATACCAGGCCCCTCCAGTTGCTCATTC
>APFE030070749.1:20751-62874 GCA_000404065.3 Pinus taeda | reverse complement strand
CAACACTTTTTTGAAGGAGAGGGGCATGTTGGGTCCCTATAATACTAGTGATTACCCCATTACTATTGTAGTTGTACCCCTTACTAATATTGTTGTGCCCCTATTGCCCCCATATTGTTATTACTGTACCTCATAAAATCCCTCTATTTTTACTTTTGTGGCTTTATATTATTATTATTAGGTCGGCTGGGTTATATTGTGACTCCTTAGACTCCTATATATAGAATGGAGGTTTCGTGATTTGAATCATCCAAGAATTATTCATTTATGTAATGTAAAGGAGGTTTCCCCCTTGAAGAGGCTAAATTCTAAGGCGTTGATCTATCTTTTCTATATTTTTCTTGATCTGGTTTCATAACACTCTCATATATGCTCATCAACACCTTGCAAGCAATCCTCAAGTTCTCCCTGATTATGTTGAAAGGTAAGTACAAGATATTGCTCATTTTGAAGATATGGAAAGATTATTTGGCAATGATTGCCTTCATTCTTGCATGAGAAGGTGGAATACATTGTCATATAGCTTAAAGATCAAGGAGTATCAATCCCCAACCAGAATGAAGGAGGCTTTGGTGAAAATGCCCCTATACAAAAAATCAATGCAAAACTTGAAAGCTAGCTGGATTGGCCTTAAGTTCAGTTCTCCACTACTCTTAGGACAACTAAAAGGGGTTAAGGAAGAAGAAGAACAGAAGCAATGGGATGAAGTGGACAAAAAGGTAGGTTTTCATGACAGGGAAGAGGACATCACCTCAGAGGCTTGGGCTGTTAGGAAAGATGTTAAAGCTATCAAGGATGAAGAACTGGATTAGTTGCTAAGAGGATGAGCAACCAATTCAGCAGGGGGGTGATGATGAGCCCCGTAATTGGGTAACTATATGGGCTCATTTTACCTATTATTTCCATTTAATAAAAAATTCTCCATATTTTTTTGCATATTTTCAATATATTTATGTCAACTGAGTGAATGGGGATAGTCACTTTGCCACATAGTCTAATGAGTGTTTATTGCAGTTTTTTGGACAATTGTTGGACAAGGAACAGTCATTTATGAGAAGATTAGCAACAAAACTCGAGGAAACAGGGTTGAGGACTTATAGGAGGGGTGTCTCCTGCATTAATGACTCCTTCCTCGAGTTCTCCACTAGTAGCTTGGAGTTCAAAGGCCACCACATCAATGATCCAAAGGGGCAGTTGAGCAAGTCTAGTAAAAGATGTTGTTATCTTCAATTTGGCAGCCCATTTCCTTAAGTTTAGGAGGACTGTTAAGAGTCCTCACTTGTATAAATAAGAAGGCTTCATGCCTTAGTAGGTTAGCCATTGCATAGTCTATTTTTGCACTTTTGTGCAGTCTTGTACTGAACTCATTTTCGAGCTCCTTTTGTAGACAATTTTGTGAAGTAACTATTATTTTTTTATCAATGAAGATGAATCCAGCTTTAAACTAGCATTCATCTTTTCTAGAGGGCTAAAACTCTTGGGTTGGGGCCTAATCCAAGTGCCCAACACGTCCTTTGTGTATTTATATGTTTTCTTCTTGCATTCATAAGTTTATTTCTGTTGTTTAGGTTAAATCTTGCTTTGATAAAATAGGTTGATTTTGATGGTTAAGTTAGTTGTTCCTGATTTGAGTTTCTTAAATAGTTTTCTATAGTAATAGAGGAAGAGATAAAAATGCTATTAGTAGGCCTTGATCCCCCTTCTCCCTCCTTGGGACAATGAATTGAATACAAGGCATTACTGCTGCCACCAAAAACACTAATTTGTTTCCTTTCATGCAATTGCTAGTGCGATATTTTGAGTTGGAGAAGCCGATATTTTCTTAGATTCACATGCTTAGACCATTTCATCGTTCATTTATCATGGATTTCTTGGATAATTTTCTATTCATAAAGTTTTGTTCAGCAGTACTCTGTTTTTAGGTCAGATTTTAGGTCAAATTAGGAAAACTTTGATTTTTCGGTTCTTGCTTGGGTGAATTTTAAGAAGTAGGTGTACAACTCACTTGAAAAACATTATAGCTTGTCATCCCTACATAGCACAACCTATACTAGCTCATATTTTATAGATTCCTTCATTGATTCGCCATATTTCGCCAAACTGTCCTAATTTCTGCATTTTATCACAAAACCACTTTCTTACCCTTTGAAAAAATCCAACCATCTCTTTCATTCCTGATCTTCATCAACAGAGTCCTAGAACCTTCAACACCTTCATCCAACCATCATTTCCCTTTTTCCATCGATTTTCCACCTTCAACCCTCCAAAAACCCACTTTCGGCCTCCTCCTGTAGAACTTCCTGTAGATCCCCTACAGCCTCTTGTAGAAGTCCATGCGAGTGATTTTTCGAAGTCTGATCACAATGGAAGTCTCCAGAAGGATACTAGGGACTTCTTAGGACCTCCTGACACCTTCCTCATCATCTACAAAAGCCAAATCCATTTTCCCTTTCCACCAAACCACTGCACAGTCACAATTAGTCAAATCACAGGCATAATAAATCCGCATAAAAATACTCAAAATTTGAAAAAGATTATTTCTTTCCATTTCTCTTCAAAAGTAGCTTGAATAAATGAAATTTACCTTTTTAGTAATCAATGGCACCCATTTTAGTAGTTCCCATCTCTTTTCTTGCACGATTATGGTTTTCTAGGGTTTGAGTTCCATTTCAGTTTTCATTCTCTTTCTGCAAGTAGAATAGCCGTTGTAGAATTAGTCTTTAGCCATCACAATAAAAGCTTCTTCTGAGAACTCATAGGAGTTGGCTTAAGCTCCTAGCGAACCTATGCCAGTTGATCAAGTGATAGCCTATAGTAAGAGCTAGTACTTGTGCATACAACATCGTTGCTTCCAAGTTTGTTACAAACTACCATGTTGATAAAAGTAAAGAAGGGAGCCCTAGGAGTTGCAGTATTATTGCTGCAATACTGGAGCTCACCAATGACGCACAGGGGAGATGTTGAGTACCTTAGAGTTGGGCTCAATGGTTCAAAGTGGAGCAGTGCAAAGTGGATAGTGATTAAACAAGTGAGACAATTGTACCCTCACATAGTCAATGCTTGAAAACCAACTTTTGGTGGTCCAAAAGCTTTTTCAGTGGGAAGGCCGTGATTCGAATTAGATCCATAAAAATTATCAAAGCGCTATGACTGTATCAAATCATGACAAACTTAAAAACTTGTGAACAAAGAGCTATTAGGAAGGACCTCTAGACAGTGGTAGTTTTTAGCCAGCAAGGAATGACGAGGACCTCGGCCAAAGCAGGCTGACTGAGGCCCATGGAGACCACGTAGAATGCAAACTAGCAGTTAGGAATTATGGATTGGAAAATGGAGGCCACTTAGCACTAATCGCACATCGCTGGGAAAATACCCTCGAGAAGGAAAGGCCCCGAAGTGCTCAATCGCATGGGAAGTTGGAAAATGCTAGGCAAAGCGCTAAATTAAAAGGTGGGCCCCACGCTCCAAAACCGGTGGAATATGGGAGGCATGTTGGGTAGTAAGCAGATTTGGCAAGAGAATAAGCGATTCCATACATTGCATGACGCGTGTCTAGTGGATGAGATAGAAAACCACCTCTCATCGCGAGCTAACAGTCAAGCAAGTCAACTACACGATAAGAGTGAACACCAGAGTATCTGGGGGCTCCAGATCTGATGGCAGAGATTGCACCTGATGAGAAACCAGATCTGAAGGTAAAATAAGCTATAGGACATAAAGTTTGAAGTCTGATTTGACCTCTAAGTTGGCAGATGAATCATTACACAGTGTAACTGAAATACCGAACCGTTTGAGGAAGAGCTGGCACAGTTCATGAGAGGAAAAGTGGCCACTTCCCTGTGAGACATTGGTGATGATGCAGAGGCAGGGAAATCCAAGTGAACAGTAGCAAGCAATCCGAAGGAATGGAAGAGGAAGCGAACAATCATGAGGCAAGTTGGCTTTAAGCCATGAATAGATAAAGAATAGAACCGAAGAGGAGGAGAACAGAGATAAGCGAGAAAGAGGCAGTGAAGCAAGAAGTAGAAAACAGAGAGTCGAGCTGACCTGTAGAGTTAAGGCAACATCGAGCAGATAGAAGCAGGATTTAGAGGTTCAAGAAATGCCTGTGAGGATATCTATCGGGAATTGAGCACCACACTGGACTCATCCTATTAAAGACCATAGAGGTCAAGACTTGGGTAGGAAAGAGTCTGTGCACTCTAGTGGCTTGGGGAGTCCAAGAACCACCCTACTAAGCATCATCTATTTCAAGAGACTCAAATTGAGATCCTCATTGTAAAAGATTTTCTTTAAAGACACAATAGGAAAAGGCCACCATTGAAAGATGTACTGGAGACGTAGCCCAGGAGGACTAGGCGAACTCCTTATTAATTTGTTGTGTTCTTGTATTTGCTTCCTATGTTTCTCTTACTGTTTTCCATTTTCCACTGTCTGTGTATTTTGTAATCTAATCGATCCGTTGCCTGAGAAACATAGACACACACCAACACATGAGTCTGTAATACCTTCATTCATTCATTAATTAACTTAGATCACTCAAGTGTGATTTTCAGGTCATGCATGATCCCTTCTTTTTCCATTTTCTGAGTTTCCTGTAGGTTTAACATATTTTCTTGTAGGATGATCTCTGCTTCCTATAGGTCCTTTTGTGTCTCCTGTAGCAAACTTTTTCCTTTGGATGAGGTAGATCTTGTGATAGGCCTCCTAATATAAGTGATAGGAGATTTGGGAGAGGCATGTCTTGATGATCCTTCTCCTTGATTTTTCACAAGAGGGGATATCTTTTCTTACTATTTTGGTGATTCTTCAATGACAATAGGAACTTTGGTGTGTGTTTGAGTTTTCCTTGCCTGATCCTTGTACTTTTTCTTATCCTAAAGTAAAATGAAGTTTGTCTCTGTCTCTTCATTTTTACTTGATAGGGGTACTTAGGGCACTAATAGCAGTTGCTGCCTCTTTCTCTGTGGGTTCAGGAGATACCCTTGGTGATTCCTCCTCTTATTTGCCTGGCATTTTAGACCTATGTTATTCCTTGTGTTTTGTTTACTCTTTTCTATTTTCCTTCTCATCCTTGTCTTTCTCTTTTTTCTCTCCCTCTAGTTCATCACTATGTTCATCAGTTTCTTCCTTTGCATCTCCTTCTATCTCTTCGTCACCTTCCTCCTCCTTTTCTTCCTCTTCTTCCTCCTTTGTTTCCTCTTCATCCCTCTCTGTTTCTTCTTCATCCCCCTCTATTTCTTCTTCACCCCTTTCACTTGCAATGGGTCTTTTGTCATATTCAAGGGCTTTTATGTCTCCCTCTGTTTGTATGTCTCTAAAATTTTTCCATGTAATAGGCAGTCTTAGGTTTTGGAGGGCATATTCCAGGATAAGTTTAGTTAACCCATGATGGACTAGCTGTTGATGTTTTCCTTCCTACGCCTTAATGTTCATATATATAAGTGATTGAAGAAGAAAGTAGGGTATGATTAGTTTGTTTTGAGGAGGTGTGTCTACTACAAACCTCAGCTCTTGGAGAACCCTGAAATGGTACCCATATACCACACTGTAAATATCTTTACATGATATATATACTTAATGAGGTGGTAGCTAATTTCATTCCAAGGAAATGGTAGGCTTGCTCTTCTAACCCCATTTTTTTCTTCCATTGCCTCCTCTCCTTCCAAAAAGAATTTCCTCTTTGCACTTTGGTTCTTACCCTTATCTTCCTTTCTCTAAGGCAACCATAAAGGAAGTGTGGTGATTCTGCCTATGACTTTAGGGTTGAGTTCTACAGAGAGGCCTTTTACCACAATAGTGGCATGGGTCCTAGTTAGTGGTATGAGTGAGAAAGCAAAGTCTCTGGCTACCTCATCATCATATCCCTTCATTTTTTCAAAGAAACATATCCAATTGTGCCTTGTTAATATCTCTATTATAGGAGGGTGCTGATGAATGCTCACTGTGTTGGTGAGTAAAAGAACTAATCATTTTTCGAGTTCAATAATTTCGGAAGACATTGTTGTGTAATTTTCTTATTTGATAATGAGAATGAGCATTTCCTTTATCCAACATCGAGTTGACTCAGAGGGTTGAAGCTCTTCGATTAAGGCCCAACCCTAGAAGAAAAGGACCATCTTCTTGCATCTGTATGCTTAATTCATTTCATATATTGATGGTTGAATTTTTTTTAGCATTATTTTATAGAAAGTAGTTGTGGATTTGATTAGTTTGCTTCCATTTGTGCATTGCTTCAACAATACCTTAGGAAGATAAAGGAATATCAAAAAGATGTTAGTAGGTGTATTTGGCCTCAGTCCTCCTGTTAACACCTAAATCCGGCTTCGGCTGAAGGAAGGCAAAATTCATGGTAACCATAAACCACGCTCAGTCTAGTAGCTAGCCCTACCAGAACAGGAGAGGTCTCTCTCCGGGTCACACTCAGTGAATGGATGAACGAAAAGGACTGGGATGACTTTCGAATGAACTATTTATCTTAGGCTAGTAAGCTGAATTGAAAAAAGTAGTAGCTTTTATGAATGATTGTATTTCTGGGAGGTTATGGGACCACTGGACCTCAATGAACAGAGAACTTAAAATGAAGGCACAAATTATTTCGTGAGGCAAGGTAGGCTGAAAGCATAGAAATCTAGTTTTAAAATGTCACGGGATGGAAAGATTGATTAAGCAGTTGAAAAGGGCATGGTCGGCATGAATCATTTTCAAATAGAAGAATGAACAATGTTTATGAAATTTTCCCACAGGTAGAGCAAATAAAATTGCATTCTACCTGATCTCACTTGAAAAATTTCACCAGAAATGGATACGAAATGAAACTATGGAACATAACAAATAAATGGAGAGAATGATTAAGAAGTTGAAAAGGGCATGGGTGACATGAATCCTTTTCAAACAGAAGAATGAACACTGTATATGAAATTTTCCCACAGGTAGAGCAATAGAATTGAATTCTACCTGATCTCACTCGAAAAATTTCACCAGAAATAAAGGTGAAATGGAATAAAAAACATAACAAGGTACATATGGAGCAAAAGAGAAACACTTGCTATACTCACAACCACAGGAATCTCATGAAACAGAGCCACTGCCTTTCATTAATTCTCTGTAAAAATATACAATGCAGAAACAAAGTTTCTTTACCACAGTCTCCCAGAAGTTACAAGCCAAACTTTTGCAAATAACTTGCATAAAATATATAGAATGTGTGAGGCAGAGATAGAATTCCCAGGGGATGTACTCAACTCATTTCGAAATGGAGATGGAGAGCCAACCATTAGCTATAGGTGTAGCACTGCAAATATGACATTTGGCTTCGGGGTGACAGTTTGCCTTCCTTCGCCACTTGGATAGAAGCCAATAT
This sequence comes from Pinus taeda, assembly GCA_000404065.3. Classification (NCBI taxonomy): domain Eukaryota; kingdom Viridiplantae; phylum Streptophyta; class Pinopsida; order Pinales; family Pinaceae; genus Pinus; species Pinus taeda. The sequence goes on along the minus strand of APFE030070749.1, from coordinate 55,511 downwards.
GCAGAAAAAAAAATTTAAATGCCACCTCTGGTGCCAAAAAACCGAAGTGTAGATGAGTGGGCCCACTTGGAGAAGTCGCGAACCGAAATTTCGCGAAACGAAAGCAAATTGGCAATTTTTCCTCTGTGCACTGCGCGCTTTTCTCTGTGCGTCCCGCTACTTTGGGACCTGTTTTGGGGCACTTTCAGGTGTCCAAAATGTGCCCAAGTGGGCTCGTTGGAAAGCTTGGCATATATACTTTCTAACCCCACTAGAATTTCTGAATTTAAAGCTCATTTTCCCCTCCAAGTCTTCATTTTCCCAAGACTACTTTCTGTGTGTCCAAAAAGTGGTAGAAAGGCCATTTTTAGGCGTTTTTTGACCTTTAGGTGACCCAAAACTTATCGAAATTTCTACCTCAGACAACAGTAGATGTAATTTTTGATGCAGAATCCAAAAATGCAAACTTTTTCTCGATTGGAGTGTTAGAAATTTAGCGCCGCGCACCAGAAAATCCCTGTTTTTCGCCCAAAAAAATATCCTCGTGACCAAATTTTTTGAGATTTGGGCTGGAAGTTCTCTATAGGGTGCTTTGCTGAGTCAAGGAGGCCTCAGCCAAGATCCTGAGCCTATCTTTCTCTTTTTCCCTTTTTTCCCTTTTTGTGGCTTTCCTCATTTTTGCTTTCAAACTCCTTATTCGGGCTCTCAAACTCAAGTTCTGTGCCTTGTAATGATGAGCTATGTGTCTCAGCAATGTGTTGTCCTTGTCGGCCTTGTTCAACATTTTGTCCAGGTGAATGTTGACTCTCTTAAGAATAAACTCATGATCATCCATAACCTGTTGCTCTAATCAAGTGAATTCAATCCTCCTCTGCTGGGCAGTTAGGCGATCCTCACGGATGTTCTACAACTCCATAATCACATGCTGGTCTTCCAGTTGTTTGTTCCTCTGCTGCAGATAGTTGATGACCCATCTAGCCCTCTCAAAATTTAGCATCAAGTCCTTGATCTCTGTGTCCTGCTCCTGAATGGTCATCCTAAGTTTGGCATTTTCTGCCTCTGTCTCTTCATCTAGAATGAGGATGACACCAGTCTCCTGTGCACCTGATGGCCCCTCATCATGCATGGGCTTGTTACCCTTGTCCAATACCTGTGTAGTCGATGTCAGAATTGAGGCCCCTTCCACCCCAGGTGGATATAACACTTTCTTTGCTGCTGCAAACAAAGGCTTGATGCCTTTCGGATAGCTCCTCTGATATGTGATGGAATATGGCACCACAATGGTCTCATGGCGCTCATATTGATGAGAAGGACCACCTATCTCATGTTTTGCCTCTGATACTACCTGTGGAGTGCTGAAGAAGTCACGGGAGATGAATTCCTCTCAAGTAATGCCCTGAAATCCCAACTGATGATCCACCAAAATCTGGATGAGAGCAAAGTGATATACACTGTTGAGTTGTTGTTGAGGGGTCTTGTGGTGCATGAACTTTCTCATCCTCTCTATGTTTCCGCAAATGAAAAATGGGAGGTTCATCATACGCACCTTGGTGAAGTGAATGAGTAACCTAATGTGATAGGCATAAATGCGAGAAAACCTCCCCTCACAACTGAAGTATTTCATGATCAATCTCATGAGCGAAACATAATCATCTCTCAGAAATCTGAATGGGAAAACGCTCGTGAGCTAGCTCAAACAACTGGTCTTTATGTAAGGCTCATAAATTTCCCTCTCCACCTTCATCTTCTTGTGCCACTTCTCTCCAACATTCGGTATGCCTGTTGCCAATGATATGGTTTTGGGTGTCAATGTGAAAGTGACCCCTGCCAAGATAGACTATCGTCCATGTAGGTGAAGTGCAAAGAGGTGGGCCAACTCATGATGAATTCTAACATTTGCCACCCTCTAACAAAATTCACAACATGCTAAGTGTTGGAAACAAGACATAGCGAGAGGACATGCCTGCAACTCAGTGAGGGTGTTTGGTTCATCCCTGACATGTCTGCCACTCCTAGGTCTCCAGGGAGCCTATTCCCCTAAAGTTGTATCACTGTGGGTTTCCCCTTCATAATCTGTTGAAGTCTCCGATGCCATTGTTGTTGTTTGTACCCTGAATTTATTTGATGTCCTCTGAAACCACTGAACTGATAGATGCTTTGCAAATCTCTCATTAAGGGGACAATAAAATAGGGGAGTTTAGGAGGGGAATGATGAAAAGAGGAATAGGGGTTTAAAAGGAGAAATTTATCAGGGATTTGGGAGTGTTTTGAATATAGTGTTGATGGGGAAGGGTTTGAAACATATTGGCAGCCTTGTCACTGTAGCATAAACACTAGGATCATGATTTCTTTGTTTCTCTTTTGTTGGCTTTACAAAAATGTTTGGACTTGATTTATACCCCTACCACCATGCTATCCCTTTCAAATTTTGATGCAAGAATAGAGGTAGATGGCCTACCTTTCAAATTTGAGCATCTAAAACATTTTAGGCAGATTGGATAGTTTCTGGGCCTTATATTTTTGTGCACCGCGCACTCTGCCCAGTGCGCCGCGTGCTAGGTATGCACCATGCTAGGGTTATATTTACATAGTGGGCGGGCCTTGTGTGTGTTGTGCACCATGAGTGCGTCACGCTCTTTGGTGTGTGCATCACGTGCTATGAAAACACTCAAATTTTCTCCCAATATTTAACTCTTTCGACTCTTTGACCATGCGCCCTTCTCCCACAGCTTGGCTTGCACAATGAGTTGATTTCGTGGTGACTTTGATTTAACCAAATAGTGGAGGGATAGGGAGAGAGTTTGGTAGTGACTTAGGGCAGGGTTTTAGGAAAAATGACAAGGGATGATGAAGAGAAATGATAGGTGAGGGGAATAGGTGAGTGGAGTGAGACCTTGGCAATATCAACACAAATTTACAACCCCAGCCCTCGTTTTCTTGATGATTTTCTCATGGTTGACATTATGTATTTCGGGTGACATTCAACCTCTTCACAAACACCATATCCTTGATAAAACTTGATGAAAAAAAGATGTCTAAGAGACTACCTTTCAATTTTATAGGCTTCCCCAAAATTTGGAAGTGATTTGGCACATTTCTGGGTGCTTTGTCCCTATGCGCCATGCGCAAAACCCAGTGCACCATGCCCTTGTATTCGTTCAACGGCAGGCTAGCTGTGTATGCGTCATGTGTGGTGAGTGCACCGCGCTCCTGCCTATGTGCACCGCACTTCCCAAGTCACCTCCCAACTCACTCAAACTCTCAACAATCTCACTCTCCCACCTTCTGCAATGTCTTTCCAAGTCTCCAATGGCACAATGGCTTTGCTTTGGGCCACAATATGTATTTATGGGCTTGAGAGAACTGGTTTGATTTTTTCCTCTTCAAAAACCCCTTTTCTAATATTTGTGTTCTGCACTTTTTCATTGACCTTTAAACACCCTGATTTTCGCTTTTTCCTTGAAATTTTGGCTCAAATGATGAAATCTTTGGCACATCTTTGTAGGGACGGTGTAATGGGGCATCTGGCTTTGAAATCCTTGACTGCATTTGAAAATGTCAACTGTCGATTTTTTGGAAAATTTTGTCATGGTTGACCTTGTTTGACTTTCTTCAAAACAGAGTTTTGAAGTAGAGTCGATGTCTCTTGCGGTGATGATGAAGCTTTCTGCACTGTAGGTGTATAAGATCTCTCTCTGGCCTGCATGGCTGGTTTCTGGTCATATTTTTTCAAAGACCAAACTGATGAATTTCTAGACTCAAACCAAAAATTACTTTGTCCTGAAATAGGACCAGACCTTGACTATCATGAATTTCATTGATTTTGGACCGAGACTTGAACGAGGAATGGGCCAGACGTGAGGGAAACTAACTAGCATGACTTTCTTCGTCAGGTCATGGCATGCCCCTAGCGAAATGCAACTGGAAGAGAGGAGTGGGACACCTAATCATGAAATGCATAAAGAGTTTTGATCCCTGACGGAGGACTTGAGCAAGCTGACTCTAACATTGGCTCCAATGGGGAATGGTAGCCCATTGGAGGTGCCAAGAACAGAAAATCTCCGGAGGAGCTAGACAGTGCCTCTTGGTCCATTGGGCTATGGAGCCATCATTTTGATAAACAGCACAAGACTCTGACTTATTTACAAAACTGGAGTGACCAAGAAATTGACTGAAACTTGACATTTGGAATAACTCAAAAACTGACTGTACATATTGAAACCAAACTGAAATAAAAATGGAATTTACAATGACTATGGAAGCAGCATTCATATATCAACAGTGATACCGTTTGAGCAGCCGACCATTGATCGGCCCTCCAGGACAATCTTCTCCGTTTATTTCCTTTAGAAGGAACACATTCTGACACCTGTATGCTACGATCTTGAAAGGACCTTTCCACAAATTTTCGAACTTTCCGTGCTTACCTTTGTCCTCGTTTCTTGCATCCCATTTCAGCACTACATCGTCCACCTGAAATCTGTCTATCTTTGCCTTTCTATCATAAATTTTCTTGATTTTCTCCTGCAATTTGGATGTGTTGTTGAAGACTTCTTCTCTTGTTTGTTGTAAGTGGATCATTTGATTCAGCCTCCTCTGCATGGGATCTTCCTCACTGCCAGCCTCCTGAAGGAGTTTGATCACTGGGGCAGCAAGAGAAGTGGGAAATACTGTGTCCACTCCATAAACAAGCTCAAATGGTGACATACCAATGGATGTTTTATGAGTGATCCGATCTGCCCAAAGTGCATGAACCAACCTCTTGTTCCAGCTCTTCTTATTTATTTCCAACAGTTTCTTGATGATGTTGAGCAAAGATTTATTTGAAGATTTCGCCAACCCATTGCCTTGCGGATGGTAGGCGGTTGAATGACCCAAAATTATGTGATACTTATGACAAAATTCCACCATCCTTTTTGATTTAAACGCTGCTGCATTATCAGTGACTAATTTGTTGGGACAACCAAAGCGAGACAAGATGTTATTTTCGAGAAATGAGATGAGTACCATGTTTGTCACTTGTCTGGTAGGTGTTGCCTCAATACATTTTGTGAAGTAGTCCATGGCTGTAAGGATCCATCTATGCTGTCCGGAAGATGCGAGATGAATTTCCCCAATGAAATCCAACCCCCATTGCTGAAAAGGAGCGCTCACTTCGTTAGGCTTGAGTGGCAAAGGCTGTAATTTCTATTTTCGTTCGAAAATTTGACAATTATGACAACGCTTTACCATCTTATGCACATCAGCAAACGAAGTAGGCCAGTAGTACCCTGCTCTCAAAATTTTGTTAGTTGTTGATTTCCGAAAAAGATGACCACCACACTCTCCTCCGTGGAAATCTTCCATGGCTTTCTTTGCCTCCTCTTCCACTAGGCAGTTTAACAAAATTCCACTGGGATCTTTCCAATACAATCTAGAATTCAAAATACAAAACTTGGCAGCTTTCAATTTAAGTGTTCTTGCTTTGTTTCTAGTCATACCAGGCGGTGGTGATAGATTCTTTAGCACATATATTATATCAGAATACCATGGGGACAACACAAACATTTCGGATACCTGAATTGACGTTCCTTGCTCATTTTCATCAGTGAGGGTGATGATCAGATTTATGTCCAATGCATGCAAATTTGATTTAGCCATTAGCTTCGCCAACCCCTGTCCTTTGATCAGCTTTGTAGGCTTTATCTCCACATTGTATTCTAGCAAGGCTACAATCCATTTTCCTCTTCTCCCTTCCAGATCGTCTGTACCAAAACATCTTTTACAGTAGTATTAGGAACATAGGCCAGAATGTGTGAATGTAGGATATATACCCGGAAATCTTTCAATGCCTTCACCAATGCTAGAGCTTGGTTCTCAATGATGTTATACTTTAAAGTTGCGTCTCTTATGGCTCTGCTGAAAAATGCAATGGGTCTTTCATGACCCTCTCTCTTCTGCAATAATATCGCTGCCATAGTATGCTCCGAAGCAAAAGAAAACACTATGAAATCCTGAGTATAGTCCGGTCTTACTAGAACTGGAGCTAAAGAAAGGGCCAATTTGATCAAGTTGAAAGATTTTACCGCCTCATCTGTCCATTTCACCTGGCTGTTCTTTTTAAGCATGTTGGTCATTTCTTTCAGGTGTTCTGCAAGATTGGGTACAAAATGATGCAGAAAATTCATCTTACCATTGAATGATTGTATTTCTTTTTTGTTTCTAGGTAGATCGATTTGCTGAATTGCTTGGATACATGCGAGATCTATGCAGATGCCATCTTTTGAAATGATATGCCCAAGTAATTTTCCTTCCTCCATGGCGAACAAGCTCTTCTTTGGATTCAGTGGTAAACCATATTTCCTGCATTTTTGAAAGACAATTCTTAGGTGATGCATGTGATCTTCGTCAGATTTTGAAAACACCGTCAAGTCGTCCAAGTACACCACCAAAAATACATCCTTCTCATTTGTAAATGCCAAGTCCATTGCACGATGAAATGTGGCACCTGCATTCTTCAAACCGAATGGCATTTTGGCATAGTGAAATGTTCCCCATGGAGTGGTGAACGTTGTTTTGTCTCTAGTATTTTCATGGACAACAACTTGATTATATCTAGAATAACCATCTAGCAGTGACATACGGGATGCCCCCACTACTCGCTGAAGCACATGGTCCATCTTGGGCAGCAGATAGTTATCCTTAAATGAGACCCTTTTTAGATTTATGAAATCAATGCATAGGCGGATCTCACCGGTCTTGTTTCTTACGGGTACCAAATTAGAAATCCAATTTGAAAATCTGATGGGCACAATGATACCTGACGTGTACAACCTATTTACCTCTTTTTCAATGGATGGCAGCAAATTTGCATTGATCCTTCTCAGCTTTTGTCTAAATGATTTTTGATTGGGCTTGATAGGTATGGTGTGCTGAATGATATTTGTATCATAGGTCTTCAAATCTAAATAGTCCCAAGAAAATACATTTGCAAATGAAGCCATCAAATTAATATATTTTTCCTTTTGGCGGTAGTGTTTTGGACAATTTTACTAATTTTGGATTTGCTATTGTACTAATGTTGACTTCTTCTACACCTTTCTTCGTGGGCTGCAAAGTTGGCTTGCAGGCAACATCATCCTGATCGAAAAGTTCTTCTAGAGGTATCAAACCTTTAGGAATGATGTTATTCTTCAGCTGCATTATGTCCATTTGATTGATTTGCACTTCATCTATACCATTCCCTTTGTCTTCATCATTTTCCTCATCGATTGAGGTTTCTTCGAACTTGCCTTTGTTGAGCAGAAAATCTTTAATCTCCTCGTCATCTTGAAATACTTGCCAATGTAGCTGATTGTCTGGCATGGTTGGACGGTGCTTGACATGGATTTCAAATTTATTGCTGGAGTTCATGGGGATTTTCAAGATGCTTGCTGCCTTGGCAAGAGCATCAACAATACTATTTTGGATTCTTGGCACACATGTCAAAGTATATTCGGAAAACAGCTTCAAGATGTCCAAAACTACATTTCGATAGGTCCACATCCTAGGATGTTTTGCTTGATATTCACCTCTGACCTGTTTTATTACAAACTCGGAGTCACCATATTTTGAAATCCTCTTTGCATTCAGCTTTCTAATAATTTTCAAGCCAACAATTAGAGCTTCATATTCAGCCTCATTATTGGAACATTCGAAGGCCAGCTTGTAGGAGCAAACTCTCACGCTGCTAGGTACTTTCTTTGGGGCGGAGAAAGGACTGCGTACCCAAATGCCAATACCAGCTCCATCATTCTCTACTGCTCCATCAAAATCCATGGTCCATAAGCTTTCTTCCTCCTCTTGTAAGTGCTAAAAATCCTTTTGTTGTGCTTTGTCTGCTTGCTGCCCACCGTTTTCAGTTGACTGCCCAATCTTTTGCTACTTTTCTTGTCTTTCTTTTTTCAAAATCTCTCTAAAATTTTCTGTTATCTCTGGAATGTCATCTGCTTCTACCATCTGACTATCTATCTCATTTAAACTATCTAAAAACAAAACAAAAGACTCTAAATCTGTATGTACATAGTTAATGGGATGATTTATCGGTTTCTCCTTGCTTGTGATCATATATTTCATCTTTTTTTCCCGATATAACTTCCTCATTTGTCCAAACACTGGGATTGTTGCATAGGAGAAATCCAGCTGTAGTGTCCCTTTCAATTTTTCTACCCAAGACCTGGAATGAAGCATGCCAAACCTTGGAGGAATATCTGCTACCACCACATCCATCGGGACATTTTTCATAGGAAGCTGATCCAAACTCACAACCAAGTCTTTGATGAGACCTATACATCTTACTCTACTGGAATTGAATGAATAAATATCATGATATTGTCGAGTGATATCCAGACCCAACTTATCCATGATAGCCTTGGGCATGAGATTGTGAGACGCTACAGAATCGAACATGGCATTATGTAAAATGAAATCATGCAACCTCAAACTGATGTAGAAAGGGGGCACTTCATTGTCACGAGACTCACCATTTAATGCTGGTCCAAATATCATTTGGGGCTGATCCTCTTCTACATTTACCATGTCGGACATTGGGTCCCAATTCAACATTTTAGAAATTTGTCCTTTATAAATGTTGTTCTTCATTACTTCAATCAGGGCGATGGATATCTTTAACTTAGAAATCTCGTTCTCTAGGCTAAAGGTGGGAGTTTTTTCTACCTCCTTGACTGGGATCTCCTTCCTTTGTTCTTCCTTTGAGGTGGCAGGTTGCTGTGATTGCTCTGCAAATTTTGATTTGCTACTCTCCGGACCAACCACCTCCTTTCCTTTTCTTTGTGTAGCCGATAAATCATTCTTTTTTTTTTTCACTCTCCCTCTTTTTTAGAATTGGTATGGCCAACACATCTCAGTTTCTAAGTGAATATCGTTGTTGTTGTGCAAACAAATCATTCATATACCCCCTTGGATATTCTTCTGATTCTTCTTCCAACACATTATCACTAGCTAGAATAAAATCAGTGTCTTGGTTTGCAGATCAATTCACTACACATTCTTCTTCTTCGCCAATGTAAGTAGGCAATTCATATGGGGTAAAGAGATGGTTTTCTTCACCTATTACATTCTCATCCTCGTCTGGCTCTATTCCATGAACAAAATTCTGCTACAAAGGTGTTTGTACCGGCTGTTGTGCAGTCTGCTCTTGAGTTCGCTAATCTCTTTGTCTTATCCTATACTGTGGCTATTGCTGACCACGAAAGTTAGGATTCCTCACTTGTGATTCTGGCTTGTCAAGTTTTACCCTTTCAAACATCTGTTCTACCTTTTTGAGAAGCTGATCTATTGCAGAAGATTCTTCTTTCGCAATGGTATTCTTCTCTGATTTCGCTCTAGCTCTTTTCGATAGCAGGTTCGCCTCAACGCTGACTGCAATTCTCTGCATGTCTTCCATTGTGTATGGTTCCCTTTCTCTCAATTGATAAGCCATATCAGCATCAAAACCATTAGGGAATTTCACCATGGCTAGTCTCATGGGTGGCCTTAGATCATATGGAATTTCATTGTATATTGTATTGAATCTCATGCAATAATCTTGGACTAACTCACCAGCGTTTCTCTTGATTTGCTCGTACTCGGACAGAATTTGAAGAGGGGTCTTTTTCACTTCCTAGCGGTTTAGGAATGTTTTATGTAGGTCTCCCAAAGTGGCGATACTTTCTGCCGGTAAACCTCTGAACCATTTTTTCACCTCACCTACAAATGTTTGTACAAAGAGCCTCATTAACACGTTCTCCACATTGATATCATAAAGTTCGTAGAAGTCTGTCATTCGCTCCACGTGTTGCTACGCAGTAATTCCGCTCGGAGAGCCATCAAAGAATGGGATTTTGATTTGGTAATCAGCGGGCATATCATCTAGAACCTGGGGCAGAACAAGGGGTACAAAACATGCAGGCATCATTTTTGGTGGATTTGGCCTTGGGGGTGTTGGAGGAGTGTGACCAGTCTGCAAGGGACTTGTATTTGGAGTTTGAGGCTATTTGGCAATGTAGTTATCAATTAATCTGTTAGCTCTTTCCGTCTCAAGGTCTACAAGAATTTGCAGATCAGGAACGGTGTAATCAACAACCTTTTCAGATTTAGATTCAAACAATGATATCTCGAATCGATCGTCAAACACAAGCTCTTCAAGATACTCAAAAATTTCGGGACATGAATGGGATTTGAACACAGGATTTAGGGTGCTCTCTTGCTGAAGGAGCCTAGGGATCAAATTGGGGTTTTCGAAGATATGAGGAGGATCTGTGTCTGGATTGGCTCTGGTATATCGCCTTGATGCCAGCGTGCTATTGAGAAAAATCATAGGACACAACCAACTTGCTTAGCCTTTCTAATCCTAAGCTCATCATCCGGGAGCTTAAAATTATTTAGAAACAAGGGGATTTGATTTCAAACCACATCCCCAGCGGAGTCGCCACTATGTTAACACATAAATCCGCCTTCGGCTGAAGGAAGGAAAAATTCAGGGTAACCAAAAACTACGCTCAGTCTGGTAGCTAGCCCTACCAGAACAGGAGAGGGCTCTCTCCAGGTCACACTCAATGAATGGATGAATGAAAAGGACTGAGATGACTTCCAAACGAACTATTTATCTTAGGCTAGTAAGAGGAAATGAAGACAAGTAGTAGCTTTTATGAATGACTATATTTCTGGGAGGTTATGGGACCACTGGACCTCAATGAACAAAGAACTTAAAATGAAGGCACATATTATTTTGTTAGGCAAGGTAGGTCGAAAGCATAGAAATTTAGTTTTAAAATGTGGCGGGATGGAAATATTGATTAAGAAGTTGAAAAGGGCATGGTCGACATGAATCATTTTCAAACAGAAGAATGAATAATGTATATGAAATTTTCCCACAGGTAGAGAAAATAGAATTAAATTCTACTTGATCTCACACGAAAAATTTCACCAGAAATGGATACGAAATGAAACTATGGAACATAACAAAGAAATGGAGAGAATGATTAAGAAGTTGAAAAGGGAGTGGGCGACATGAATCCTTTTCAAACAGAAGAATGAACACTGTATATGAAATTTTCCCATAGGTAGAACAATAGAATTGAATTCTACTTGATCTCACTCGAACAATTTCACCAGAAATAAAGGAGAAATGGAATACAAAACATAACAAGGTACACATGAAACAAAAGAGAAACACTTGTTATACTCACAACCACAGGAATCTCATGAAACAAAGCCGCTGCCTTTCATTAATTCTCTGTAAAAATATACAATGTAGAAACAAAGTTTCTTTACCACAGTCTTCCAGAAGTTACAAGCCATCCTTTTGCAAATAAATTGCATACAATATATAGAATGTATGAGGAAGAGATAGAATGCCCAGGGGTTGTACTCAAATCATTTCTAAATGGAGATGGAGACCCAACCATTAGCTATAGGTGTAGCACTACAAATATGACATTTGTCTTTGGGGTGACCGTTTTCCTTCCTTTGCCACTTGGATAGAAGCCAATCTAGAGAAAAAACGTTTTAAATGCTACCTTTGGTGCAAAAACACAAAATTGTAGATGAGATGGCCCACTTGGAGAAGTCGCGAACCGAAAGTTCGCGAAACGAAAGCAAATTGGCAATTCTTCCTCTGTACGCCGCGCGCTTTTCTCTGTGCATCACACTACTTTGGGACCTGTTTTGGGGCACATTCAGGTGTCCAAAATGTGCCCAAGTGGGCTTGTTGGAAATATTGGCCTGTATACTTTCTAACCCCACTAGAATTTCTAAATTTGAAGCTAATTTGTCCCTCCAAGTCTTAATTTTCCCAAGATTGCTTTCTGTGTGTCCAAAATGTGGCAGAAAGGCCATTTTTGGGCATTTTTTGACCTTTGGGTGACCCAAAACTTATCAAAATTTCTAGCCCGGACACCAGTAGATGTAATTTTTGATGTTGAATCCAAAAATGAAAACTTTTTCTCGATTGGAGTGCTAGAAATTTAGCACCGCACAGGGTGCGCGGCGCACAGGGAGAAAATCCCTGTTTTTCGCCCAAAAAAATATCCCGGTGACCAAAATTTGCCCAAATTTTTTGAGATTTGGGCTGGAAGTTCTCTATAGGGTGCTTTGCTGATTCAAGGAGGCCTCAGTGAAGATCCTGAGCCTATCTTTCTCTTCTGCCCTTTTTGCCCTTTTTGTGGCTTTCCTCAGTTTTGCTTTCAAACTCCTTATTCGGGCTCTCAAACTCAAGTTTCGTGCCCTGTAATGATGAGCCATGTGTCTTAGCAGTGTGTTGTCTTTGCCAGCCTTGTTCAACATTTTTTCCAGGTGCATGTTGACTCTCTCAAGAACAGACTCAAGATCATCCATAACCTGTTGTTCTAATCAAGTGAATTCAATCCTCTTCTGCTGGGCAATTAGGCAATCCTCATGGATGTTCTGCAGCTCCATGATCACATGCTGGTCTTCCAGCTGTTTGTTCCTAGGCTCTAGATAGTTGATGACCCATCTAGCCCTCTCGAAATTTAGCATCAAGTCCTTGATCTCTGTGTCCTGCTCTTGAATGGTCATCCTAAGTTAGGTATTTTCTGCCTTTGTCTCTTCATCCAGAATGAGGATGACACCGGTCTCTTGTGCACCTAATGGCCCCTCATCATGCACGGGCTCCTTTCCCTTTTCCAATACCTGTGTAGTCGATGCCGGAAGCAAGGCCCCTTCCACCCTAGGTGGAGATAACACTCGCTTTGCTGCTGCAAATAAAGGCCTAGTGCCTTTCGGATAGCCCCTCTGATATGTGACGGAAAATGGCACCACAATGGTCTCATGGTGCTCATGTTGATGAGAAGGACCACCTATCTCATGTTTTGCTTCTGATACTACCTGTGGAGTGCTGAAGAAGTCACGGGAGATGAAGTCCTCCCACGTAATGCCCTGCAATCCCAACTGATGATCCACCAAAATCTGGATGAGAGCAAAGTGATGTACACTGTTGAGCTATTGAAGAGGGGTCTTGTGCTGCATGAACTTTCTCATCCTCTCTATGTTTCCACAAATGAAAAAAGGGAGGTTCATCATATGCAGCCTGGTGAAGTGCATGAGTAACCTGATGTGATAGGCATCAATGCGAGAAAACCTTCCCTCATAACTGAAGTATTTCATGATCAATCTCATGAGCTGAACATAATCATCTCTCAGAAATCTGAATGGGAAAACTCTCGTGAGCTGACTCAAACAACTAGCCTTTATGTAAGGCTCATAAAATTCCCTCTCCACCTTCATATTCTTGTGCCACTGCTCTCCAACATTCGGTACGCCTGTTGCCAGTGATATGGTTCCGAGTGTCAATGTGAAAGTGACCCCTGCCAAGATAGACTATCCTCCATGTAGGTGAAGTGCAAAGAGGCGGGCCAACTCATGATGAATTCTAACATTTGCCACCCTCTGAAAAAATTCGAAACATGCCAAGTGCTGGAAACAAGACATAGCGAGAGGACATGCCTGCAACTCAGTGAGGGTGTTTGGTTCATCCCTGACATGTTTGCCACTCCTAGGTCTCCAGGGAGCCTATTCCCCTGAAGCTGTATCACTGTGGGTTTCCCCTTCATAATCTGTTGAAGTCTCCGATGCCATTGTTGCTGTTTGTACCCTGAATTTCTTTGATGCGCTCTGAAACCACTGAACTGATAGATGCTCTACAAATTTGTCACCAAGGGGACAATAAAACAGGGGAGTTTAGGAGGGGAATGATGAAAAGTGGAATAGGCGTTTAAAAGGAGAAATTTATCAGGGATTTGGGAGTGTTTTGAGTATAGTGTTGATGGGGAAGGGTTTGAAACATATTGGCAGCAATGTCACTGTAGCATATACCCTAGGATCAATATTTCTTTTTTTCTGTTTTGTTGGCTTTAGAAAAACGTTTGCACTTGATTTATACCCCTACCACCATGCTATCCCTTTCAAATTTTGATGCAAGAATAGAGGTAGATGGCCTACCTTTCAAATTTGAGGAGCATCCAAAAGTTTTTAGGCAGATTGGATAGTTTTTGGGCCTTATATTTCTGTGCGCCGTGCGCTCTGCAGAGTGTGCCACGCGCTGGGTATACGCCACTCTAGGGTTATATTTACATAGTGGGTGGGCCCTGTGTGCGCCACGCACCGTGAGTGCGTAGCACTCTTTGGTGTGTGTGTTGCGCGCTATGAAAACACTCAAATTTTCTCCCAATATTTAACTCTTTCGACTCTTTGACCATGCACCCCTCTCCCATAGCTTGGCTTGCACAATGAGCTGATTTTGTGGTGACTTTGATTTAACCAAATAGTGGAGGGATATGAAGAGGGTTTGGTAGTGACTTAGGGCAGGGTTTTAGGAAAAATGACAAGGGATGATGAAAAAAATGATAGATGAGGGGAATAGGTGAGTGGAGTGAGACCTTGGCAATATGAACACAAATTTACAACCCCAACCCTCCTTTTCTTGATGATTTTCTCATGGTTGACATTATGTATTTTGGGTGACATTCAACCTCTTCACAAACACCATATCCTTGTTAAAACTTGATTAAAAAAAGATGTCTAAGAGCCTACCTTTCAATTTGATAGGCTTCCCAAAAATTTGGAAGTGATTTGGCACGTTTCTGGGCATTTTGTCCCTGTGCGCTGTGTGCAAAACCCAGTGCGTCGTGCCCGTGTATTTGTTCAATGATAGGCTGGCTGTGTATGCATCATGTGTGGTGAGTGCACCACGCTCCTGCCTCTGTGCGTCGCGCTTCCCAAGTCACCTCCCAACTCACTCAAACTCTCAACAATCTCACTCTCCCACCTTTTGCAATGTCTTTCCAAGTCTGCAATGGCACAATGGCTTTGCTTTGGGCCACAATATGTATTTATAGGCTTGAGAGAAACTGGTTTGATTTTTTCCTCTTCAAAAACCTCTTTTCTAATGTTTATGTTCTGCACTTTTTCAATGACCTTTAAACACCCTGATTTTCGCTTTTTCCTTGAAATTTTGGCTCAAATGATGAAATTTTTGGCACATCTTTGCAGGGACAGTGTGACGGGGCATCTGGCTTTGAAATCTTTGACTGCATCTAAAAATGTCAACTATTGGTTTTTTGGAAAAAAATTTCATGGTTGACCTTTTTGACTTTTCTTCAAAACAGTGTTTTGAAGAAGAGTCGATGTCTCTTGCGGTGATGATGAAGCTTTCTGCACTGTAGATGTATAAGATCTCCCTCTGGCTTGCATGGCTGGTTTCTGGTCATGTTTTTTCGAAGACCAAACTGATGAATTTATAGACTCAAACCAAAAATGACTTTGTCATGAAATAGGACCAGACCTTGACTATCATGAATTTCATTGATTTTGGACTGAGACCTGAACCAACAATGGGCCAGACATGAGGGAATTTGACTAGCATGACTTTCTCCGTCAGGTCATGGCATGCCCATAGTGAAATGCAACTGGAAGAGAGGAGAGGGACACCTAATCATGAAATGCATAAAGAGTTTTGATCCCTGACGGAGGACTTGACCAAGCCGACTCTAACACCTCCCTTCAAGGACCATGGTTTGAGGAAAGAACTCCTATGCAACCCCAAAAAGATGGAATTATGATTTTTCATGGAATTTATGGTTTTCTATTACTTCGGCTAGCATTTTACTTGTTTTTAAGAATAGGATTTAATTGTCATTTCTGATGTCTTTAGCCTTGCATTAGATCTTATGAAGGTTTCACATCATTCTAGAAATTCTCTCCATGGTTTGCTGACATAGAAAACTACTTGGTGTCTACACAAATCCCACCGAATTTTTCCTCCAAAAAGAAAATCAAAATTGGGAGGAAGAGTGCCCCATTCACTTGGATTGGGGGCAACCTCTTTAAACTAGGCCTGGATCAAATTCTGAGAAGAATTTTTAGGGAGGAGGAATTCTTTGAAATCCTTTTGATGTGTCATGATGGGCCTTGTGGAGGTCACTTTTCAGCCAAGAGGACAAATTCAAGGTGTTACATGTTGGCTATTATTGGCCCACTCTTCATCAGGATGTGAGAAGGTATACTAGTCAGTGTGATCAATGCCAAAGGATGGGAAAGCCTACCCCAAGGGATGAGATGCCTTTGCAGCATCAAGTGAATTTCAAGTCGTTTGACAAGTGGGGCATGGATCTCATTGGATCCATTTACCCTCAACCCAGGCAAAAGCAGTACATCATTATTTGCACTGACTATTTAACCAAGTGGGCTGAAACCAAGGCTATCAAGGCAACAATAGAGGAGAAAGTGGCTGAGTTCTTAAGGGAAAATGTATTTTATAAGTTTGGGTATCCTCGAGCACTGGTGACTAAGCAAGGCAGCCAGTTTACATCCCACATGATTGAATATTTGTTAATCCAACACAAGATCAATCATAGAACATCCATTCCTTATCACCCACAAGCTAATAGGCAAGTGGAGATGACCAATAGAGCACTAGAGGGCATTCTAGCCAAAGTGATTAACAACAATAGAAAAGAATGGGCATATAGATTAGTTGAGGACACTTAGGCCTACAATACCACTTGGAAGACCACCATTGGATTCACTCCTTATGAGTTGGTCTATCGGAAGAAGGCCCTGTTGTCTATTGAATTTGAGTACAACACATTAAGAATGGAACCAAAACTAGGTCTAGATCTCACCAGGCCCATCATGGTAGGTCAGAAAGATGTCAAAGAAGTCCTAATCCCTAACACATCTTCTCAAAATTTGATCTGGGCCTAGTTTTAAGAGGTTTCCCCCAATCCAAGTGAATGGGGAACTCTTCCTCACAATCTTGATTTTCTCTTTGGAGGACAAATTCAGTGGGAACTATGCAGACAACAAGTAGTTTTCTATGTCAGAAAACCATGGAGGGAGAACTGAAATGGGGAATAAGTGTTCATCGGTAACTGATCATCAAAAATTCCTTCCTCCCCTATAGGCAAAGCTAATCTAGATAAATAATTTGCAAGAACATTCTCCTTGCCATGCTTATTAATAATACTTAGATCAAAATGTTGTAATAAAAGTAACCATCTAATAATCTGGGCATTCACATCATGTTTATTCATCAAGTATTTAATTCTAGCATGATCAGTATGTACAAATGTTTGGTAACCTGTAATGTAATGACTAAATTTGTTCAATAAATGCACAACAACTAGGAGCTCCTTTTCACTCACTATGTAGTTCAGTTCGGCCCTTGACAGATTCTTACTTATGAAGTAAATTCTATAAGTTAACTTGTCATCTATTTGGCCTAGAGTTTCTCCTATGGCTTTGTGAGAGGCATCAAGATGTATGGAAAGGAAGGGCCCTATTTAGGCCTCAGAGAATAGGTGCAGTTGTCAACTTCTCCTTCAGGGTGTCTAGGGAATCTTGACAACTTTTTGACCATAAAAATTCGGAGTCTTTGGCTAATAACCCAAATAAATGAGAAGCTAAATTGTTGAAGTCTTTTATGAATCTTTGATAGTATATAGCTAAACCTAGAAAAATTCTAACAACTCTATGTTTTTGCAAAGGTGGGACCCTTTAGGTGATGGATATCTTATTTGTGTGCACCTGTAGTCCTTTCTAGGATATTGAATGACCTAGAATAGTCCCTGCAGACATCAAGAACTCACAGTTTTTGGGATGAAGGGATAGGTTCATTTCAATGCATTTGTTCAACACCTTACCTAAGTTGGACAGACCCTCCTGGAAATCACACCTATAGGGTGTAAAATCATCCATATAAATTTCTACTACATCATAGACTAGCTCAACAAAGATACTTAGGACGACTCTCTAGAAAGTGGCAGGGGCATTGCATAGGCCAAAAGGAAGGACACTATAGATGAAAGTACCCCAAGGACAAATGAAGGTGATTTTATCCTGGTATTCTAGGCTAGTCTAGATTTGATTGTACCCGCTGAACCCATCTAGGAAAGAGAAAAACTTCTTTCCCACCATGCCATCTAACACTTGTTCAATGAAAGGTATAGGTAAATGTTCCTTCTTTGTTGCTTTGCATAAATTTCTGTGATCAACACAAATCCTTAACTTCTGATTTTTCTTTGGGACCAACACCAAAGGAGAAACCCACTCACTGTCCAAGATAGGGTAAATGAATCCTCCATCCAACAAATTTTGTAGTTCTTCCTTGACTATATCTTTGAGAGATGGATTCATTCTAGTTTTGGGTTGTCAGACTAGTTTGCAACCTTCTTTGATATAAATGTTGTGAGTACACACCGAGGGTTGCACTCCCTTCATTTCCTTGTAACTCCAAGCAAATTCATCTAGATGTTCCTTTAGCATGTTGCACAACTTTTCTTCTTGGTGTACAGAAAGAGATGGGTTGATTTTCAAATTTCCTTCAGGTATGCATTTTGTGGTTTTGACACGGCTAGGGTTTGAAGCAGCTAATAATAGATCAATCTAATGGTTGCTCTTGGTTTCCTTTACTACTTCCTCTAAGGACAAGGTGCTCAGAGTTGGACTTTGGAGTATGTGTTCAATCAAATCATCTTCATCTGGTTGTCCTCCCCCCATGGCTGTTTCTGAGGTATAGAGTTGGTCTCAGTATACTTCATCTTCTTCCTCCTCTTCTAGCCATAAAGGTAAGTGACTTTCTAGAGATGACTGGGTAGGAGAGTATAGGACTAACTGCTTGTACATATGCCCATTTTTTATGGTCATATTTCTAGTCTTCCATTTGATGTAGGCATTGAAAATGGATAACCAGGGCCTCCCAAGGATGAGAGGATAATCAGTTTGCTTGGCCTTAAGCTTGAGAACTAGGAATTCCATAGGGTACTCCCAAGAGTTAATGGAGACCATCACATCCTCAAAAATCTCTTCAGGGGTCACTATGGAACGGTCTACAAGTTGCAATACTATTGTAGTCTTTCTTAATGAACCCTGGAGATTGAGCTTGACCATGGTGTCCCTAGTCATTACATTAATTTCAACCCCAATATCAATCAAAGTGTGTGGGACAATGGTGCCATTGATGTCCACATCTACTATAGTGCTCAAGGGTCCAAATACTTTGGGAAAATTACCTGCCCCAACATTAAGTTGAATAGTTGTCCAATGACATTAATGGTAGGGGTGTCTCTCTTTTGCCTCCTTGGATGTTTTAAGCACTTCTCTTTAATTAACTTGTTGTAAATAGGTATATCCTTGATGACTTGGAGAAGTGGAATTTTGACGCATAGATTTTTCAATTTACTTAGAATTTCATCCTCTTCTAGGGTAGGTTGGACCAGATGAGTTAATCTCTCAGGAAAGGGTGGTGGATTTACTCTAGGCATGCTTTCCTCTCTTTCCTCCTCACTCTCCCTAGGTGGAGGTTGAGGTTGGTTGTTCGTGAATACTCTCCCAGATCTCAGGCTTATTTCTTGAATCTCCCCACCATAAGTAGGATAGGATGTCTCTCCACTATACACTTGTTATGGCTGTCTATTGTTCATCTTCGGATTTGGCTGGGTAGACATCTATGGTTGTTTCGATGGAACAGGGTGTAAAAGTTGTGGTTGAGTATGTGGTGAAGGCAATAAAGCTAGAGCATTGTTTTATGGGGGCCTCCACCCTTGGGGTGGTGCATTCCACTAAGGTTGCGATGGAGCATATGGCTGAAATGACTAGCTAGTTGGTTGGGAATGGTACTGAGGTGCAAAATATCAAGGAGGAGGTGTAGAGTAGGAGGGATGAGAAGGGGGCCCCCAAGAGGGAATGGATGTGGTATGGTTAGGGTTGTTATATTCATGCGATGACCCTTGCATGCCCTGTTGGTATGGCCAAGGGCCATGAGGCCTCCTTTGATTTATATAGCAGAGTTGTTTAGTCACCCATTCAGTTCCCTAATACACAGATTTTAGTCCAGGTAGAGAAGGGCACTTATTTGTGGAGTGGTTTTCTTCACAGGCCAAGAAGATTTCAATTAGATTCAATGGACATTCATTCATAGGGTGTCTCCTTATGCATCTATGGTGGAAAATGGCTAAGGCTCTCTCTTCTTCCTCTTGCATTCTCTTGATGCGCATAGTTTCCATCTATAGGGTAAGGGCTTGCAACATTTCACTCTTGAAATCTTCCAACATATTTACAATTTGACCTTTGATGGATGTATTGGAAGAGGATGGATTGGCCATTGGTTGAATACCTCTACCATTTTTCCTAGCTTCCCTAGAATGGTTCCTAAAGACATTATTGAGATCTTCATAGGGTGGCTGCTAGATGTCCCCTCCTTCTAGCGGGTTTAGGGTATCTAGAAGATCTTCCCTTACCCCTATGAGCAAGACTAGATTTAGTGACTTAGGATCAAGTGTGCACCTGGACCTTTTGTAGATAAGAAAGAATCTTTCTTCATAGACCTCTAGGGATTCATCATGCCCTAAGGTCATCCTAAAAATTTCATCTTTAGTTTCTTTGGACTTGCAGTAGTCTCGATACTTGTTGTTGAAGGCTTGCTACATCTGAGCCCAGGTTGTGATGTTATCCCTTAGTAAACCCATCAACCAGTGTAGGGATGCATCTCTAAGAGTGGATGGAAATAGTTTCAACTTCTGCTCATGAGTGGTCTAACTATAAGTTCTGCATATGACAAAAAACTCAAACAAGAAAGTGTCTAGATCTTTTGGGGTTAGGCCATGGAAATGTGGAAGATCAGAGGGGCTTATTTTTTTCATCTTGGTAGTTTCTCTGATGGGAAAGACACCCTCAATTATTTCTCTCTCTCCTCTATCATTTCTATTTTCAGCCATTAAGTCAGTTGGCATGGGTTCTCCTTCTTCTCCCCTTGTAGGTTGTTCAAATGTATTTGGTTGTTCACCTAAGGTGTCCTCCAGTTCACAACCATCAAAGAAGAGGGAAGGTTGGTTGTTTGAAGTGCTGGACATATTTGGTAGAAATTTTCCTAATTTATCACTATTCCTACAAGGCATGAAAGAAGTGTTTTTGTTTTTTCAATCTTTTAGAATAATTGTAGAATTGAAACTAAAAATTGAATGGAAACTAACTGACTAAACAAAAACTAACTACTGGAATGAAATCTCACTTGTAGAATGGAAAAGAAAGCAAACTAACTTACAATTACTTTTGTAGAAATGAAGCTAATAATAGAATTTTAGATATAAGAAATGGAAGAAAGAAATAAGAAATCACATGTTACTCAAACACCTCCTTGACAATGGCACCTAAAAGTGATGAACACTAGTATTATAGCAAGAATGCTGCAACTTCTAGGGCTACTAAATTTACTTTATCAACCCGGGGTTCATACAAACTTCTAGGTGACAATGTTGTATATACAATTAGATGTCATGGGTATACTCTTTTTTACTGCTAAGCTATCCATGGACCACTATGGTTTTTCAATCCAAACTTCTATTGATTTAGAAGAAGCTTGATTACCGAGGAGAAAAAGGAAACTTTCACTAAAGGAAATCTTGTCTACTATAGTAAGGAAAAGACTGAAATCAAATGCTTAAACACACCATTCATCTAACTAACTACTAAGAGGCTTTGCTTCAAGAGAATTCTAAGTTAACATGTGTGTAATCCTACAGTCCTAGGCATGCAATTTGAAACATAAAACATGTTACTATTGTGCATGTAAATGCACAAAATAACACTTTTTCCTTTTTGTTTTTTTTCGTGTGAAGATATGAATGCTAACTTCTCTTGGTGATGTGGCAGGTGGATTAGGGATGATGGTGGATGGTTAGATGGACCACTATGGTTTTTCAAACCAGAGTTCTATTGATTAAAAAAAGGCTTGATTACTGACAAGAAAAAGGGAAATTTTCACTAAATAAAATCTTGTCTACTATGGTAAGGAAAAGACTGAAATAAAATGCTTAAAAACACCATTCATCTAACTAATTGCTAAGAGGTTTGCTTCAAGCGAATTCTAAGTTAACATGTCTATAATCCTACAACCCTAGGCATGCAATTTGAAACATCAAACATTCTAGTGTTGTGCATGTAAATGCACAGAATAACTCTTTTTCTTTTTATTTTTTTGTGTGAAGATATGAATGCTAACTTGTCTTGGTGATGTGGTATGTGGATTAGGGATGATGGTGGATGGTCAGATGGCTTGGGAGGCAAGTAGGGGGATCCTTCTAACTTCTTAAGGGATTATTCACAATTCAGCCTCAAAACAGGCCACTACAGGTCAACCTACAGGATGTCCTAATGCGTCCTACAAGATGTCCTAATGCTCCTATAGGATCCCCTCTATTCCTACAGGATACAACTGAGAGCAAGAGGAGGGATTTGGAAGGTGATGTAAGGCTTAGGGTGGGTGAATGGTGAGTAAAAGTAGGCAAGGGAATGCCTAGGACTCCTTCAGAGATCAAAATAGAGTTGTGAGATGGTTGGATTTGTTCAACAATATTGAGGAAGTATTCTTATGGAATGATGGATTTGGTGAGGGATTTCATGAAAAAGAGTGATAACCATAGATGGATAAGGTTAGGATGGGGTTTCTGGTCATGAAATCTCTCTACACTATTGAAAATCCTGCACTACATCAATCACTGACATTTTAGCCATGAATCATGTTAAACAATAAATCTTTTCAATTGATTAAGGAAAAACAAAATTTTATTATCTACTTGCCTATGCATGAGAGAAATTGTAGAATAATGTGAAACCTTTATGAGATCTAATGCAAGGTTGAAGACATCATAAATGGCAATTAAATCCTATTCTTGAAAATGAGTAAAATGCTGACCTAAGTAACTGAAAACCCTAAATTCCATGAGAAATCATAATTCTTCCTTTTTGGGGCTGCATCGAAGTTATTTCCTCAAACCATGGTCCCTGAAGGGAGGAGTGGGGCTAGATCCACCCACTAATAGATTTTGGATATTCCCTTACCTTCCTAAGCTATTGTTACAACAATGCACAAATGGAATTAAACTAATCAAATCCACAACTACTTGCAATGAAATAATGCTAAAGACAATTCAATCATTAATCAATGAAATCAAATAAGCATACAAATCCAAGAATAGGAGCCTTTGATGCTATGGTTGGGCCCTAACCCAATAACTTCAATCCTATGGGTCAACTCAGTATTGGATCAAGGAAATGTTCATTCTCATTATCAAATCAAAAAATTACATAACAATATCTTCCACAATTCTTGAACTCGAAAAATACTTATTGCTTTTACATCAAAAATTTGAATCCTAATGAGGCTCTAGGCCTCCTTATTTATACAACTAAAGTATCCAACGACTTCCTTAAATCTAGGGAGGCTTGGCTCCCAAACTCAATATGAATTGGCTCTTTAATTGTCGCTTGCTTGGCTGCCTTTTGATCTTCATGACTTGGCTTCTTGTAACTCTGAGCTATTGTGATTTGATGGAAAAATATTCGGATGAGTGACGAGTAAATGAGGAGGCTCTATCTCCTACAATCTCTCTCTTCCTTGTCTCATTCGAGTTTCTGCCCTTAATTAGCCAAAATTTCCATGATTTTCTCTCAAAAACCTGCAATCAATGCACATTAGTCCACTAGGCATAATATTTCACTTTTACTCGTCTCATTAAGAAAAATATAATCAAAATATGTAAGAAATTATGAGAAGAATTGATTTAAATAAGATAGGAGGTGTACTAAGGTCCATATAGTTACTCAGTGATGAGGCTCATTATTCACTTAAAAAAAATATTACTTTATGTGACCCACTTTTATAAATAAGTGAAATTCACTTTTACAATGGTACTGTATGAACTATCCACTAAATTTTAACTTAAATAAAAGATAAAGTGACTTTAGAATTATGAGTGACTCACTTTTTATAAGGGGTGAGAACACTTTTACACAAATTAACATTAAAACATCAGTTACATGTGCTTTTTGAAAAAGTAAGTCAACAAAAATAAAGTCTTGAACCCAAGACGTATATTCTCATAAAGTATCTTTAGACAAAGTGTGCTAGTTTAAAAGGTTAATAATTTTTGGAAAGGAGGAAGGTTTTTTTTTTTTCCAATGAAGCTTTGGGGTGCATGTTTACTCGAAAAAACCATTCTTTTCCTACAAAACAAAAAAACCAACCACATGAACGAAAAGAACAAGAAGAAGTATCCAAGCCTTATGGCTTCAAGTTAGATATGACCAGAAACTAAATATTTTCCTCAATGTTTTTGATTTTCGAAGATCACACTAAGGCACAGTCGAAAAGAGCATCAACATGAGAAAAATCCTTTCTTTCTATTTTTGGTTTTCCCATATCACAAAGATTTGCGAGGCAAAGAGAATACGTAGAAATGAAAGGTATAGATTCGGTAATATAAAAAATAATAAATTACTATAAACTAAAATAAACAGAGATAAATAACTAAAATTGCAGATAAAGACTTTATACCTCCAAATCTTAAAAATGACGTAGCTAGGGCTACTAGAAACCTTTTTGCATGAAATGAAAGGGGTTCCTTACTGGAACATATGCTCGTAACATAATAGAGGAATCTTGACGGCCTAAAAGTGGTCAGAAATAGAAGTTCTAGGAATCAAGAGTCAGATGTAGTTGTGTCAGCTCCAGATTTGGATCACCAATGGATGCAGCGCTCGAATAGATTTGGTACCATGTAGGAATTTATAGGGTGATTTACTTAAATAGAAAACCAAAGGACACTTCTCACAAATAGAGCACATATTAGTATACTGGTATTCTTGACATGGTTAAAATCCTCAAAGAGGGAAACAATCCATGACTTGATTGAATGTGGCCACTTTAGGAAATTTATTAATGTAAAAGAAAGAAAATTTACATAAGCTTCTCTGATGAATGATCACCTAACAAATGACCCTCCATGCTCTTTAAATATAGATCATGGACCAATTGTATGTTAATTCATGGAGCAAGTTTTGGTAATACGGAGGAGAGAATGAACTGTCATATCACATCATGTCTAGAACATATCGTGGTCATCAGATTGTAAGTTACAAAAAGTATATAATAAAGAAGCACACTTTATCTAACTATACACTAAACTAGGTTATATTTAATTATTTCCTATGTGTCAGAATATCCTAACATAATGCTCCCTTGAACCTATGCTACTTGTTCATTTTCAACATCTCATTCAGCAAAGCATCTTCATCAATTAGATAAATATCAATGAGAAAAATATAATTCTAAATCACATCAGCAGACTGTACCCATCAATACGAGGCCAAGAAAAATCAAATAATAGCTGTGAAAAGCATGTCATAGGCTTATCTTGAGTCCATCCCACTTTTTTTCTATCAAAGAAAAACTTCTGCAAGGAAATTCATGTATATACGTGACTATGCTTCATGAAACCCATGTATCGTCAGCAACCTTATGAATTTTTACTTGTAGACTCAGAATACTAGATTAACGTCAAAATGAGGCAGAGGCAACTCCCAGTTTCTATCTGAGATATTCAAATTATTCTTTGGGAAGGGGTTTAGTAAATATATCAACAACTTGCTCTTTGGAGGGAACATGCTCCAATTTAACCTTTTTCTCAAGCACTTGTTCTCATAGGAAGTGATAATTCATGGGAATATGCTTGGTCATGGAGTGAATAACAAGATTTTTTGAAATACTAATAGCACTTGTATTATCGTATAGGATGGAGATGGGTGGAGAACATATGATTTGTGTGTATTGTAATGTTTGCATCATCCTGAGAAGTTATGTGCAATAAGATGCAACAAACACATATTCTACTTACACTCTAGATAAGACAATGGAACTTTTTTTCTTGCTGAACCAAGATACCAATCAGGGCCCCATGTAAAATGCACCTCCTCTCGTGCTTTTCATGTCATCAACATTTCCAGCCCAATCCAGATATGTGTATCCATGAAGGGTAAGATCTAGATCATTATGATACAATAAACGAAAGTCTTGGGTTCCTTGGAGATATTCAAATATTCTCTTTACTGCTTGAAGATGTGATTCCTTTGGATTGGCTTGGAATTGTCCAACAATCCCAACTCCATGCATGATATCTGGTCTGGTACGTGTTACATAAAGAAAACTTCCAATCATAGGCTTGTATTTTGGTTGTTTTACTGTGGGAGAATCATCATTAAAAGTAAGGCTACATCTTGTCACAATGGGAGTACATATAGGTTTTCAATCTTCCATCCCATACTTCTTTAAAATTTTCTTGAGATATTTTGTTTGTGAGAGAAAGATGCCATCTTTTACTTGTTGCACTTGTAGACTAAGAAAATTGGTTAGTTTTGCAAGTGAAGACATTTCAAATTATTGTTGCATAACAAAAGAAAAGTTTTGTCTCATATATTCGTCATTAATACTGAATATGATATCATTAACATAAACGACAATAATTATCGGATTATCACCCACAATTTTTGTGTACAAGTTGTTGTGTGTGGATCATTCTGTGAAACCTTATTGTTGAAGATATTTGTCAAGTCTGTAATACCATGATCGCGGAGCTTGTTTTAGCCCATATAAATCCCTTTTTGAGTTTCCATTCAAGGTTTTCATCATTCCCCAAAATGAATCCTTTTGATTGTTCAATATATACTTCTTCTTCTAGATATCCATTAAGGAAAGAAGATTTTACATCCATTTGATAAACTCTGAAATTTTGAAATATTTCGAAAAATTGAAAATAAAAGAAACATTTTTATGGCTTCAAGTATGACTACTGGTGCAAATGTTTCTTCAAATTCTATACCTTCTTGTTGATCATAACCTTTAGAAACAAGTCTAGCCTTTTTCCTAATGACCTCTCCATTTTCATTCAACTTATTTTTGAATATCCTACTTGTCCCAATAACATTTTTGTCATGAGGCCTTGGAACCAATTATGATGTATCATTCTTTTCAATTTGACCAAGTTATTCATTCATGGACTTAACCCAACATTCATCTTTACTAGCTTGATTCACATTTTTTGGTTCAATGGCGGATAATAAAGCTAGATAACTAGAAGATCATACAAGGGTTCTTCTTGTTTGTACTCTAGATTCCTTTTCTGCCAGACTTTAAGATTCTTTATGATTCTTTTGAACATACGTGGATGGAGCCTTTTCTTTGTCTGATGTATCTTCTTATGCTGCTTCATTAGTTTCTTCTTCTATATATTGTGATTTGATGTGGGAAAGCATTCATCATCATCATCCTCTTTTTTTTTATTTTACCTTTTTGGGCCATGTGCATGCTTCAACGATCACAACATCAATGCACTCAACAATTTTTCAAAGTCTCTTATTGTAACATTTGTATCCTTTTATTATACATGAGTAACCAAGAAGTATTTTGTCATATGCTCCAGCTTCAAACTTACCAAGTTTTTTGTGATTATTTTTTATGAAACATTTTCTTCCAAAAACTCTAAAATGCTTTATAGCGAGAGGCTTACCATAACAAAGTTCATACATAGTTTTATCACTATTCACACGAACATGAGCCTTGTTGACAATATTTACTGCAGTATGTGTAACTTCACTCCAGAAGGTGTCAAGAGTTCCATACTAATCAAGAATAGCATGAGAAATTTGTTGAAAAATTATATTTATTCTTTCTACCAATCCATTTTCTTGAGGAGTTTTAGCTACAAAAAAATTGTCTTTTTATCCCATGTTATTCATAGAAACCAAAGAGTTCATCTGATATGTATTCTCCTCCTCGGTCATATCTGATACATTTTATTTTTAGATCTAATTTATTTTCAACTAATCCCTTGAAGACTTCAAATTTATCAAATGCTTCATCTTTGTGTTTTAATAAACTGATCCAACACATTCTAGAAAAGTCATCAATGAATAAGATATAGTATTATTATCCATGAGCTGACTTTTTCCTTACTAGTCCACACAAATCAATATCTATAAGTTCAAGAGGCTTAATTTCTTATCCTTATTTGGAATTGAATTGAACTCTAGTTTGCTTACCGAATTGACATGACTTACATATCGTACTTTCTGGTATGGTGATGTAGGGTAGATCATGAATAGATTTGATCCTGCTTGATTTGCTTATTTAAGAGAAGCTCAGATGTCCCAACCTTCTATGCCATAACTAGTTTTCTTATTCCTTACCTAGGTAACATTGTTCTTGCCCACCTTTCAATATATACAATTTTTTCAAGTTTCTTGTTCCTTTTATTATAGTATTTGTTGTGTCAAGTTCACGAACCACACATTCCTGTGATTGGAATACCACCTCATTTCCTTTGTCACACATTTGGCTAACATTCAAAAAGCTATGATTTAATCCATCAACATACATAATATTACCAGTTTTAACTTTTTCTTTTAGAAAAAATAGAACCTTTACCCTAAATGTCAGCAAGTGAGTCATTTCCAAAGGTGACATTCTTTTCTTTCTCTAAAGCATTTATATTTATCATATGTCATGTGTTTTTAACATTTGCTATCAATGTACCACTTCTTTTCTTGTCCTTCTACAAACAATTATATGCCATAGCTTTTAGACTATGAATCCTTCATTTTCCATACCTTAGAATTTGTTGATATTTGTTGCTTTGAGATGTTGGTTGTAATTTTCTCTTGCATTCAGATTCTTCATGTCCAAAGTTATTACAAAATGAGACTTCAATTTCATGTAGGAGAGGTGATAAGATATTATAAGTGTTCTTCTTGACTCTCATCCCATTCCTTTGTTTTCTTGCTTCTCTAGTAATGATAGTTTTGTGTGGAATAGATTGAGCAACCTTTTGACCAAAATTATGACATGAGAAACATTGTTTGTTAAAGAAGAAATTTATGTGATCATAGAATCTTTTGGCATTTTTTTCCTTTTGACTGATGTTTCTTTTGTTTTTCATCCTTAGATTGGAGTGAACATGCTTTACATGTGGAATGCCTTTATTCTTTTGTTGAGGACTAAAGCTTTGCTGGCTGGTTTTTGCTGCATTATAGAAGCTTTGGTGAATGATTTTTGTTACATTACTGAAGCTTTCTTGACTGGCTTTTTCTGCATTTAGCTAGCTTCTAGTGGTGGTTGAAGAATTTTTTGTTTGAGATGTTTCTCCAGTGTATCCAAGACCTATCTTAATAAGAGGAGAGCATTGTACCTTGATAATTTCATATAAGGTTTCAGATCCTTTAGGAAATCTAAGATTCAAAGTTTTTATTTTCTCAAGTTCCTTTCTTAAACTTACTACTTCACATTCTAACTTCTCATTATTCTTTTCCTTTTCTATGAGTTGATGCTTTAGAGTATCTATGGCTACTTTTTTTTCTTCAAAGAAATATTTTTCTTCTAAAGAATCCAAAAACTTATCATGAGACTAATTAGTATTTTTCTCAAAATCCATGAGTAATTTAAGATCCCAATTAGATTCACCTTCTTCACTATTTGATAAGCCATCACTATCTTCATGAGTATAATAACTTCTTCTACTGTCGAGCTGTCTCCTATTACCTATTGCAGTGTCATGCTTGTCTTTATGAGGACATTTAGTATCATAATGACCAACTCTACCACAAGAAAAAAATTTGAAGGGAAGCTTGTCTCTGAACCTTTTGGTGCCTAGTTGAGGTTTCTTTACAAAGTTCATGTCATATTCTTCTGATATGTATCTTCATTCCTTGCATTATTACTTTTATTTTCCTTTTGAAGATGATTTTAATATGGCTTCTATGAATTCTAAGGGACCTTCTTTCTTCATTTCAAAGGTAGTCAGGATCCCATGAAGTTGAACAACAATAAGAGTATGAGAAAAACCATCGATGATGTCATCTCAGTGTTCAAATATTATTAGTATCCAAAAATTCTTACATTCTTGTAATCGTGCATACTCATACCAGTACATAGGAACCCACCACCTGAAGGCTACAAACTTCACTCGTTCTCAAGCTCCTATTGGAAGGGACGTCCAACCCCCCGATTTGATCACCAATTACTACTGGCAAGAAGCTTTGATATCCTTACTGAAGACTCCAACCCTCAGCAACATCCATGGACCAAGTTTCATAAATTTTCACACTAGATCCAATATCAACACTTAAGCCCAACAATCAAAATATAACTCATCACTGTAATACAATCATCAATCTCTAAGACAACTGAATCAACCAATCACTAAAAACCCAATCAACAAACACATAATCAGAACTCTACCAATCAAATGGAACAATCATATCACTGTTGCCAATACATAGAATCAAATTTAGAATATTGTATTAACATACAAAATCAACTGCAACCCTGAGCATTCAAATGTCAAAATGTATAGGCTACCTCGCTTAAGGAAACACGCACCTATATGTGATTTTTTGTAGATAAACCTGCGTACGGATCTTAATATACTGAAATTGAAAACTTGTAATTATGAATCAGACACAAAATTAACGAGAGATATTCTGAAACATTATATTAGCTTACAAACCCCTCATACAGTCAGCAGAATCAATAATATTTTCAGCCAATAATTCAACTTCCTCATTCAATTAGTTCTACTTCAGATATTATCACTGAACCCAGATCAACATGAGGTCACCATTTACAGGCAGTAGAGAAAAAATAGTAGTGATCAAGTTGATCAATCATTTATGAGCATAATTCCTCACTTTATATACGTGACTTGGAAGAAGCGAACCCGCTTGTATACGCACTTTTCCTAAGACCAACCAAAGTATAGATATGTAAATTTTGACCTAAAATTGGGCAGCTGTTTTGAACTTCAGAAAGACCCACATCATAATATCCAAAGAGAGAAAACATTCATCAGTACTTAGATCTAGTCAATCCACGAGCATATCATACAATGAAAAGTCATTTCAGGTCTCATGATCCTCATCCATCATTGTATTCATTGGTGTATAATTATTTCAGATGTATGTGACAATTATGGCCCTTACAATGAAAATATACTTTAGATTGATGTATTCATCAAAAAACCCTTTCACTTTCACACATAGCATTTTTATCTTCAACTCTTTAAATAGTCTATCCCTTATCCAATACCACGAATCAAAACTACACTAGTGCTGGTGGTAATCTTTGACGAGATCAATATATGTTGTCACGTACATTACTTTGGGCCAATATCATGGTAAGGGTCCCTGGTATTTAGATAACCATCATGCAAAAACCATATGCTACTTTGATTCACCAAACTCGCGTGTATACATGACTTATCCTTGACAAAACCGCGTACAGATTTTCAAATATTTACCTATATCAAACTTTTGATTCTGATCTATAAAACTTTGATACATCATTTTGTTCTATCATTCTATCACCTATGAACTGACATGTGGATTCATCTAGTTACCATATACTTGTTATGTTACAAGTGAGTTTCCACCAAGGACACCACACACATCATAATGCCAACACCTTCTGAACATATTCAATAAATTACAAGACTTTTATGACTCAACCAAATATGACATTCCCTAACACCTATGGCTCAGTGCTCCCATAACTACATCAAACACCCAACATATTGGGTTTACATATTGGACTCGAATTTTACAAAAATTTCCCCATTATAGCATGACTTGAACATAATAGCCCATACATGACTAAATTTTAAAATGATTCAAAACATGGACCCTTTCATGACATTTACATGAGGAGGCATATATGACACTTATAACCAACAAGATGAACCTCAATTAGGTAGAAAGACAATAATAGTTATTGGCAACCACCATGCACCATATAGGAGTCTGTAATATTGACATATGATAGTAGAAACATAGACAATATAGTGTAGCGATCAATCTCTCCTCATCAAGTGTAATTAAGAGGTATCTAAAAAGAATATAACTACATGATAATAAACCCAAGAATTTTGACGTAATCACAATAACATAAGTAGCTTTAGTAGTAATAATAGTAAATATCAGTAAATAACAATGATATGTACTCATCATAAACCCATCATGCAACAATGAGTGCTCAAGGAACCATAATGCCAATAATTGATCATTAAAATCATAGAAGAAGTGCCCCTTAAACCTATTCTAGTCTTTCATAATCAAATATGATCATATCATCAATCAACAAATATACCAAAGATCCATTTCAATTAGCCTTAATAAAATTTTACAGTAACCATAGACTCTTCATCTACCAACTTTATATCATTAAAAAACTATAATAAATCAATGCAAGAACCAGAATGTCAACTATGAACTGAAGGAAGCATATGAGAAGCTCCCCCTAAATTTGTGCCACTCCTTTTCATTACAGAGAGGCATACATAACTGTCTAAACCAAAACTTGTGTATACACATGACTGTCCTTTACAAGATTGATGTACATAAAGAAAATTGTTGATATTTATAGCCTTAGCTCCCCCTGAACATAACATATATGTTAGAAGAATTATTAGAGTGAAGACGAAGGAGCCATTCCTAATTTCTGTGTGAGATATTTAAAGTAATCATGTGGAAGAGGCACAATATTATTCCTTTAAAAGAACATATTCCAACTTGACTTTTTACTCGAGAACTTTCTCTCTAAGAGAATGGTATTTAATTGGCATGTGCTTAGTTTTTGAGTGCATTACAGGATTCTTAGAGATACTTATGGCACTAGTATTGTCATAAATAATAGGTGCAAGATGATGATGAGTGACTTGAATTTCCTGCAATTTTTGAATCATCCATAGAAGATGAGTACAACAAGAGGCAACATCAACATATTATGCTTTAGTAGTCAAAATATTAATAGAAATTTGTTTCTTATTGAACTAAGAAACTAAGAAAGGTCCCAAATAGAATCCTACTCCATTAATACTTTTACGATCATCAACATTACCTGCCTAGTTTGCATGTAAGCATGAAGTGTAAAATATGAGTTTTTGGGATACCATAGACCAAAATATTGAGTTCCTTGGAAATACTTGAATATTATCTTGACTGGTTTGGGATGGGTTTCCTTGGGATTTTCTTTGAATGGTCCAAATATGCCAACAAAATTTAAAATGTCTAGTCTTGTACGAGTAAAATAAAGCTAGTTATTGAAAGAGGTTTTGGCGAAAATCACATCATCATTCATTTGTCGACCCATTTCGAACAAGAAAGTGTATTGAGGAGGCCTATGTTATTGCCAAGATTGCCCCTTTTCATCACTGGTAGTTTAAGGAAGCCATAGAAATTGAAAAAAGGCCAAGCAATCTTAATAGGGATGATAGCTGGAAGATTAGCAGTTGTTGGATCCCTACCCTTTCATCATAACCTCCCCCCTCTCCTGTCCCCCCTAGTGCTATTCTTCTCATTAATATCTTCTCTATTTGTTTTTTCCTCCTCGGCTTGTGATCATTAGTTTTCCTTTTGTTCCTTCTCTACTCTTTGTTTTTTATTTCAACTTTTTTTTTTTAAATGAACTGAATGGTTTTGTTTGAATATTTTCAATTAACATAATATATAAATAAATAAAAAACTTTTACCAAACATGGATAAAGGTATCTCAATGATGGGAACCAATTTACCTGTTACATATAATTAAATAAGCTTATTATGATTTCACTAACAATTATATTCCATTCTTCAATGACTTAAATCTTTCTTCCTAGTGGTTCTAGTTAGTAGGAATTGTGCATATTTAATTACTAGTTTTTATAATTATACTTTTAAAATTATTATTATTATTTTTATTTTTTTTACACCTGTTCAAATATAATTTAAATAATTTATTTACGAATCAACTAACTAATCAGAAACAACATATTCTTTCTCTATAATTCTTCATGACGTTAAATGCTATCAAGTATAATTAAAATAACTAATTAGTTTTAATAAAAATATACTTTATAAAAAATAATTTTAATTATCTCTATTCTATTAATAATTATGTTTAATTAATGTTTAAAACTACGGCCTTTCAAAATATATAGCATAATAAAGTTATTTATGAAACCAACGAACTAATTGAAAGGAACTATATTATTTCTCTATTAACAGTTTAATGATAATAAAAAACAAATATATTCTTACCGAAACTAATTTTACCCGTTACATATTATGAATTAGCTAACAACTATATTCTATTTTTCAATGCTTTTAGTTAGTAGAAATTTTGCATATTTAATTAACCAAGTTAGTTATACTAAAATTTTATTATTTTATTATTATTTCATATTATATTAATATTATAGTACTAATTTTGGACATAGATTGTCATTGATTTTCTTCTAATTAAAATCACCAGTAAAATTAAGACATTGAAATGTTCAAATATAGAAGGTGCATTGGTAACACCAAAGGGCATGACCAAAAATTCATAATGACTTTCATGAGTTCTAAATGTTGTTTTCAGAATGTCTTCAGTGTTCATTCTGATTTGATGATATCCTGAAAGAAGATCCAACTTGGTGAAGTAAAATGATCCATGCAATTCATCCAATAATTCATCAATGACAGGAATGGGAAACTTATCTTAAATAGTGAGCTTGTTGAGCTCCCTATAATCCGGACACATGTGCCATGATCCATCCTTCTTTTCCACCAATACTACTAGAGTAGAGAAATAACTTTGACTAGGTTCAATTATACCAGCCTCTAGCATTTCTGCAATCATACGTTCAATTTCACTCTTTTGGGCATAGGGATATCTGTACAGCCTGATGTTCGGATGAACACTTCCTGGAATCAAATGAATAGCATGATCATGATCACGAATAGGTGTGAGACCTTTGGGAGTCTCAAATAACTTGGAATGATTGTCCAAGACTTTTTGGAGATCTGGAGAAATAGATGATTTTGATGTGGAAACATCTAGTGAACATAATTGTGCAATTACACCTTGTTGTTCCTTTTTTAGAAGCTTTGTCAAAACATTAGAGTTG
>APFE030070749.1:2641-15846 GCA_000404065.3 Pinus taeda | reverse complement strand
TCCTCTAAATCTATTGCTTCCTTCACAGTTCTAGGATCATCATCAGTAATAGATAAAGCAAAATTTGAATAGAAAGTAGATGGACTATACCTTTCTGGCTGCCTTCTTTCTCGAACAGATCTTCTTACACCCAGAGTTTGTGGCTCTTCATCTTCTGATTCCTCCTCTATTGTAGAGTCTAATTCTTACTACTTTAGCTCATACTCTATCTTCTTAGGTTCCTTTGGTTGGACTTCATGTTTAATAACATTTTTCACCTCTCTGAACACCACATCTCGGTTGTGCACAACCTTCCTTGTTGTTGAGTTCGAAAGCTTATAACCCTTTAAACCATTCTTATACCCAATAAAGATGCACTCTTCAGATTTACTATCCAACTTGGTTCGTTTCTCCTTTTGAACATGTACATATGCATCACATCTAATACCCTCAGATGTGAAAGAGAGGGATTTTACCAGTTCGTACCTCTTGTGGAGTTTTATCCTCCAACGCTGATGAAGGTGATCTATTGACAAGGTAACATGTTGTCTCCACCGCCTCTACCCAGAATTCTTGTCCTAACTCGGCACCACTGAGCATGCTTCTTGACCTTTCCATCAACATCTTATTCATTCTTTCTGCAACTCCATTTTGTTGAGGTGTATATGGAGTAGTCTTTTTCCGTGCTATACCACACTTCTTACAGAATTCTTTAGATTCCTTACTACAAGAATCTCCACAGTTATCTGTCCTTAGGACCTTTATCTTCTTCTCTGTCTGGTTTTCCACTAGAACCTTAAATTCTTTAAACCTGACAAAGACTTCATATTTCTTCTTAAGGAAATATATCCATGTACTTCTTGAGAAGTCATCTATAAATGATACATAGTACACAGACTTACCCAGTGATGGAACCTTCACAGGTCCAAACACATCACTGTGCACAAGCTCTAATATTTGTTTCACCCTCTTACCACCGGAGGGGAAGCTCACCCGATTATGCTTTCCATATACACATTTTTCACAAAAATCAAAGTCTAGAGAGCTATTACTCATACCTTCTACCATACCTTTATCATGAATTACTCAAAGGCCTTTCTCTCCAATATTTCCAAGCCTTTGACACCACATCATGGTCTTCTCTCGAGAGACCACTAAATTTCCTGCTCCACTTTCAGGAACCACAGAACTGTTACACCCATCAACAATAGTTCTGCCTTGCAGCTTGTACAGATTTCCAGTCCAAACTCCCCGCATCAATACCAGTTCTCCTCAAACCATCTTGTAGGTATCTTTCTCGAACACTGTCTTTACACCAGCATCATCCAGCTTGCTTGCAGAAATATGATTTCTAGCCAATGCAGGAATATGTAGGACACCTGTAAGTGTTCTAACCCTTCAACCTTGCTACTTCAACTTTACTTTTCTGTGACCAAAAATTGTAGCCTTCCTATCATCCCCCAAGAAGACATCACCACCATTGTATTTCTCATACTCACAGAACCACTCTCTATGGGGATTGAAGTGAAAGGATGCACTTGAGTCAATCAACCATGCCTCATGATTTACATGTGTACTTAAAGAAGCAAAGTACACATACCGACCTTCATCTGAGGTGGTTTTCGCCTCTATGGAAAGAGCATCATCATATCCCTTTCCTTTATTGGGAGCTTTAGTTTTACAGTCCCTCTTGAATTTCCCTTCCTTTTCGCATTTCCAGCACAACACCCTTACAGGTTTTCCTAGAGATTTACATCTTCCTCTACATTTAGATCTCCCACTAGATGACTTATTTTTGTTTCTGTTCTAGGACCATCCTCATACAGACAAGGCTTCACCATTCTAGCTCTCCATATTTTTTTGTCTCATCTCCTCCGCCAACAAGGATGAGACTATATCATCAAACTGCAAGGCAGTTGCATTG
Organism: Pinus taeda; assembly: GCA_000404065.3. Taxonomy (NCBI): domain Eukaryota; kingdom Viridiplantae; phylum Streptophyta; class Pinopsida; order Pinales; family Pinaceae; genus Pinus; species Pinus taeda. The sequence continues at coordinate 13,943 of APFE030070749.1, read as the reverse complement.
CTACCTATTGCAATAACTAGACTATCCCACAAATCTAATAGAGGACACAACAAATTGATGCACTTATCTTCATCTGAAATTTTAATATAAGTAGATGCTAACTGACTTACCCCAGGATTAATGTATTCAGATGCTCTGTCACCAATTCTCCATCTTTCATCCTTAGGTTATACATATTTTTCCACAGGAACAGTTTATACACCAGAGTATTAGATTGGTACAAAGTCCCTAACATGTCCCACATTTAGCAATATTGAATCTGATACACACAATCGTATTGTGCTCTTTTCCTTTCGATCCAACTTCTTCCATTCTTCATCGGTCACTCCCATTGGTTTAGTACTCGGATTTACCGCAATCCATTGATATTTATCCACCAATAGATCCTCCATCTTGTGTTTCCACAACTCAAAACTCTGACCATTGAACTTCTCGATCTCTATCTTTCCACTGCTCACCATCTTCTTTCACCACCAGAATCGATCTCACAGATCTCCCATAGAATAAGGTCTACCACAGGCTCGATAAAAACCATTCAGCAATAAAGGCATCACCTTGAAGCCAAAAACAACTATGGTACCAAATGAAGGTTTTAACCTTGTACAGAAATTACCTACATACGAATTCTAAAACACAGAAAATAAACAATGTGAGAGCATAACACATAAAACACATATACACAAAGATTTTCCCCTGGATCCCAAAACTGAGACTACCAGTTTGAATTTTGATTATATTCCTTCCAATGTTGCAATACATATATATACATGCCGAAGCATCCAATACCATGGACCGAAAACCATCACGTCCAAAACCATGGACCGAAAACCATAGGTAGGTTCGTCCAACCTAATATAAGGTCTAAAAAAATATTCTCGGGGTGCTACCCCAAACCCTATAGAAGGGGGATACCCACCCCCATCAAAACCCTTGGACAAGGGGTGTTGCCACACCCCCTCTGACCCCCCCACTACACAATCAGCACAACAAAAGGGGCGGGGGGCTCTGCCCCCCCTCTAACCCCTTGGTTCACTACATAGGTTAGTTGTGGAAAGAATATAACACAACCCAACACATACTTTATGCTGTATTTCCCGATTATCTATGCTCTCAATGTTTGCTGTTGTCTTTCTCATATCACAATTTATAGTAGGCTTCCATCCCTTGATTTTCAATTTACCATTACCTTCATCTGTATCATTCTTTCCAGCCAACCTTCCTTTCTCCTTTTGTCGTCTACTTATTCTATTGGAATTTTTTTGTATGAGTCTCCACAACTCATTAGTTTCTTTTTCAACTTCACTACTCAGATGATCAAAACTATTCTCCTCCTAATATATGTGTTCTTGCATAAGAACATCATAATCCATATGCCAATATTTTCCCATATACATTTCTAAAACACACAAATTCCTTCTCCATTGATCCCCTACAATAATTCCATTTCCTTCTTCTGGTTTCTCATTCATGGCTTCATCACTTATTACTTCAATTCCTAGTATACCTGCAATTCCACAAACTTCTTGAACACTAAGAATTATTCCTTCTTGCTTAGGTACTTGGAATACATCTTCTTCTAGTAGCTTAATTTTTGCACCCTTAAGGATCATGGCATCATATTAGTCTTCTTTTGAAATATCATTTTCAGCCTCTTCTTCATCAATAACTCCATGTAGTACAATAGTAATCATGTTACTATTATCTCTTGAACTCATCTCTAGTTCAACAATTCCATACTATAAATTCAACATCATTCCATATTTTTGAGACATTTTGATATCACCCTTCCTTACCTCAATCCGATCTTCAAAATCAACTCCTTGTTTCAAATTCACTTCCCATTGTCTTGTTCATGCATATAAATCTTCACGAGAATCAATAAATTCATTAAACACAAATGCTTTATCAAGTTTCTTCACTATGCCAACATTTTTGACAACTCCTTTTCCATATTTGTCATCCATGACAACTTCATTCTCATTCAGTTTTGGTTGTACAATCTGATCACTTATTCTTTGGTTTTGTTGCCTCTTCTCCAAAAGACTTGACTTATGCCACAAATTTTTCATCTCATTTGGAATTTCTCCCAAGAACTCTACACGACCTTTACTAACTTCATTGTCTGTAACATTTGTCTTTAGTCCTTCTCTACTCTGGCTTTCTTCAAGGTCAATAATATTCATTAATTTCTTAATATCTACAAATTCTTCTATATCAACCTTCAGTAGCTGCTATCCTTTAGCTCCATTCTTCAATAATTGTCCAATATCTATATAATTCAATACAATTATGTTTAACAGCTGCTCTTTCCTTTGCATTACAAGATTATATGAATTTCCTTCCTCTAACTTCTGAAAAATCATATCTTTGCTTTTCCTTTCACTTATGACAACATTAAACAGTTGCCTTTCTTCGCTGTATCATGCATTTACACACAAAATACTAGTTTCAAAACTATGAGACACCAAGGCCTCCGCAAATAATTTCATCATCAATTCTTCCAGTGGACTCCCACTTCCTGAATACACCATAATATTCTCCATTTGGTTTGTATTAGCTTCATCAGTTTTCCTGAGAAAATTATTTGTTCCATATTCATATGAATGGATCTCTTCCTTTCCAAACACTTCTTTGATCTCAATAATTCCTTTGCCACCCTCCTTTTGAATTATCCTTTGGATGTCATCTGACTAGACATCTTCCTTGATTTGACTGTAAATTTTCTCCTTATTCTTCCTACGATTGTGGGTAGTCACCTTTTAACCTATTGATATGGTAGTTTCCAATAACTTCTTGTTTTCCCTCAAGTTTACATAACCTGCAAACACACAACAATTTTCAGTTTTCAAAATACAGGATCCTTCATCCTCTTTTGATGCTTTAAGCACCAATCTTCCATCATATATCTTTTGGATTTTAGTAGAACCTTCTTGTTGTGACTCCATTCCTTTGAGTTTCTTCTTCTCTAACAAATCAGTATGAATTTGTTCAAGTTCCTTGAACTTGTTTATTAGCCACCTCTATTGTAATAACTTCCACTTGACCCATTTTTTGTTCTCCATCTGTATCTTCGGTATTCATCTGTCTTCCTTTCTACTACCAGACTAATCTCATGTTCTTCATTTTGTTTCTAGTTGCTATACTTCGACAATCTAATGCCTTTCTCAAATTCATTCTCAAGTTGTTGATCAGCTCTTTCAAATTGCTAGTTCCTTCCATCTTTATCTTGCTGGATTAATACTTCTATTTCCTTCATGTCCCTAAGGACATAAATTCCTTGCCACTCCTTATCTTTCATCTCACCTTCAAATAATCTCTGTTTAATTTACCTGATTTCAGCATCATACTTATTAATGTTTTACTTTGTACCTACAGTCACATCATTAACTGAAGAGTCTAAACATTTACTTAACTCTATAGATGTTAAAGACATTTTATCCTTATCATGCATGGTAACCACAATCTCTTCTTTATCAGGTTTTGAAAGCTTCATTTCTCCTTCAAGGTCCTTGAGCAATATTTCCAAGAATTCTAATTCCATGTGAAATATTTCCAGCATTTCATCACAACTTCCACTCTCATCTTCATTCTTTTCCTAGCAATTCTCCTGAGTTATCCTTTTTTCTACACTATCATATTGCAAATTTCTTTCATCAATTCCATCAAACAAATTCATTTTTTTACCTTCTTGGAATACCACTATGGAATTTTCATTAGGCTTTTGGTCCATATCAACTTCATCTGACTATCTTACGCCAAACATAAATTCATCTATGAACTCTTTCTGCTGTAATAAATCAACACCTTTTTCCTCTAAAAGGAGTTATCCATCATACTTCACCTCAAGAGTTTCATTAATGTTTGTGACAGTTTCACCAGATTATCCATCATCCTTTGCATATCTGGCGAACATACACAAACTATGAGAATTAAAATCACAAGGCTTCATTGCCTTATCTGCTTCCCTTGTTATCATATCTTCTAATTGTTTTGAACTATGCCAATAGTCCATGAGATCTTTAGCTGGTCTCCCATTATCCTGTTCACTGAGAAATTCCCCCTATTCTAGTCTACAAATGGAATCTTCCATTTCTTCTTATACTTCTCCTAGGCTTTCCATCAACCCCTTTACTTGTCTTTGCTGCAGCCTTCTCTGAAAATTAGGCCGCTTCACTGGCTTCCACTTTAAGACCCAACCTTGTCTTTGGTTCTCCTCTACCAACATTTCTAATGCGTCGAGTTCTTCTCTTATCTTAGCCATTTCCTTGTCAAGCTCTCCTTGACTCATCCGTTTCGTACAAATTGTTTGAGCACCCTTCTCCTTCATCTGTAGCCTTCTTCTGAACCTTCCATATGACTTTCAATAGCCATATTCTCTTCTATGTGAGTTCCTATTCTTGCAACCAATCAACTTCCTTCTAAGTTGATCTTCTCACCAAGCTTCTCCTCTGCCTGGTCTCCAAGTCCTCTTTCCTTAGAACTTGCACTGAGGAATCTTGCTCTCTCACTGGTTTCTCCACTCACTTCTCTTAATGACTCCTCTATCCTTATCTATTCCAAGCCTCAGCTAGAATGAGGTTCTACAGCAATCTCTAAGAACTTCCAAAAGTTCTTCCTACAGTCTTACTACTATAGTCTGATGCCAAACTTTGTCATTCATTCAACTATTGCTATTGTCATACCTTTGTAATCATAACTTCGTAAGCAAGACAATCTTGCTCTAATGCCAAATGATGCAACCATATGGCTGCTACAATCAAAATACCTTATCGGGACTCTTAACCCTCATAAAAAATTTATTACTTTGGTTATACCCAGACTTAACCCACAATTCCATATTATCGTTGCTTTTTCTATTATAAACTTGGACCACACAACCTTACCGAAATTACACGGAAACCATAGAAAACCCCACTCCGAATGCTTTATCCGGATCTCAAATATTATACACTCACATCTATAAATCCTATGGTCTACAACGATTTCGAGTGGACAAGTAGCACAGAGAATAACTGCCTGATAAGGTAGTTTTCTCAATCCTTCTGAGTGCTACATGTTGCTCATTTAGTGGAATTGTGTGCTCACCTCGAATTACCACTTACGACTTCTACCTCACTCGAAGTACCACTTTTGTGTATAAATGTACCTTTCTTCATCAAAGTTCGTCGATCCGATGGTTATGTTCTAGTCCATAGCGATTCCATCCAAGTCGTTGATCTTCCAGATCTAATAGTTATTGTGTATTAGTCCATTAGTTCTCCCTTTGTTTTGGTTTCATTTTCCTTTTAATGGATTCAGCGTTAAAACATGTTCCCCTGCAATACTCAGTTAAACATGCACACTCCATATACATAACAATAATAGATTTACTCAATGGATTGCCATCGATCCTATAGTTATTGATGGTTGATCAACATGCCTATAGATGGAATTTTAGTCATCTACACAAATAAATATAACAGAACTCAAGAATTCACAATACATAGTTCGACACTTAGAATCAACTCTCTGTATATAAACATACAAATAGGTAATTACATCTTAAGGCTCCGTGCCCCTCTCTGGCCCAATTCTTCTAGTTAGATCCTCTATTTCTAATTTTTCGTGGGTTTACAATTCCACCATGAATCTCCTCGAATCCTCTCTCTCCTATCTCTTCAGAAAATAAAAGGAAATACATATATGTCCTATCTAAGAATATCCTTCACAATTGAAGGGATAGACTACATATTTAGAAATCAAATCCTATCCTAATCTGAACAAACTAAGCTACTTGGCTTAATCTCCATGCAGGGAGCATCAAGTTGCCACCTATTCTCTCTTTTCCTTAATATTTGACAACAATTTAACAACTTACAAACTTTACAATTTATAGAAATTAAATAACCAATTCTTCTTCCAAACTCTCTTTAGCCACAACATGTGACCACACCATCACATTGTTGGCTAGGCCTTGATGCTCCTACATCATTAACTAAAGGAGAATAATCATTTCACTAAGATTTAATCCTTCTACCATTGGTGTGAATATAGGTTTACAGTCTTCCATTCCATACTTCTTTATAATCTACTTGAGATACTTGGTTTAATAAAGAAAGATAACATCTTTGGTTTGATGAACTTGAACACCAAGAAAATATGTGAGTTCACCAAGCAATGACATTTCAAATTCTTGCTACATATTTGACGCAAATCCTTAACTCATAGATTTAAAATTGCTTCCAAATATGATGTCATAAACCTAAACCACTACCACCTAATGTTTGTCCTTGTTATATTTAATATATAAATTATTGTATGCAAATCCTTTCTTGAACCCTTTTTGCTAAAGATACTTGTCAAGACAATAATATTATGCACAGGGAGGCTAGTTTCACCCTTATAGTTCATTCTTAGGTTTGCAAACAAGTTTTTTTTATCATTTCCAAGTATGAATCCTTCAGGTTGTTCAATATAAACTTCTTCTTCCAATTCCCTATTTAAAAATGCATATTTAACATCCATTTGATATACTTTAAAGTTACAAAACCCAGAAAAAGAAAAACACATTCTTATGGCATTAACTCTATTTATAGGTGAAAATGTTTCTTCAAAGTCCATCCCTTATTTTTTAACATATCATTCGCATACAAGTCTTTCTTTGTCTCGAATTACTTCTCCATTTTCATTAAGTTTATTCTTAAACAACCATTTTTTCCAAATTACATTTTTATTATGATGCCTTGTTTCCAGTTCATGTGTATGGTTCTTTTCTATTTGATCAAGCTTTTCATGCATCTCCTTAACCCAACATTCAATTTTTCTTGCTTGATTCACATTATTAGGTTCAACTATGGATAATAAGGCTACATAACAAGATGATACAACCAAAGATCTTGTAGGTTGTATTCTTGCTTCCTTATCACCTAGAATTTGAGATTCGGGGTGATTTTTCTGAACATGCGTTGATGGGGTCTTTTCTTCCATACCCATATTTTTGTTTCCTTGTTCTGATGCACCTATTTCTTCTTCTCCTACAACCTCTTGGATTTTAGTAGGGAGTGGTTTGTCATCTACTTATGCTTACCTTTTCATACATGTGGATGCTTCATCAATCACAACATCTATACTTTCAAAAATATTTTGAAGCCTTTTATTATAGCATTTATATAATTTTCTTCTGGAAGAGTGTCCAAGACGGATTCCTTCATCAACTCTGGATTCATATTTTCCAATCTTATCATCATTTGTATTTATGAAACATTTTATTCGAAATATTCTTAAGTGTTTGATAGTTGGAGGCTTACCATACCAAAGTTAATATGAATTTGTATCCTTGTTCACTCAAACATGAGACTTGTTAAGTATATCCACGATTGTATCTACTAATTATCCCCAAGAGGTGTGAGGTGTTCTGGATTCATGAACAATGGCACATGCCATTTGGTGAACTATTTTGTTCATTCTTTCTAGAATTCCATTTTGTTGAGGATTTTTAACTATGGAAAACTGTCTTTTGATGACACATTATTCACAAAAATTGAAAAATTCATCTGATATAAAGTCTCCTCCTCTATCAGATCTAAGATATTTGTTTTTTAGATCCAATTCATTTTCTAGAAGGGTCTTAAATATTTTAAACTTTTCAAATGCATCATATTTATACTTTAGTAAAAAACCCAACATATTCTTGTAAAGTAATCAAACAATAACATGAAGCATTGTTCACCATGAGGAAACTTCTTTCTCATAGGTCCACATAAAGCAGTGTGAACAAGTTCAAGGGGTTTTCTTGATGTACCTTATTTAACTTAAAACTAAAATTTTGATTGCTTACCAAATTGACATGATTTATATATTTTATTTCTAGGTGGAGAAATGTTGGGCAGGTCACATGTTTCTCCCATCTTGCTTGATTTGTATAGTTAAGAAAAACTAAGGTGTCCCAATATCTTGTGCCAAAGCTAAATTTCTTTTGATGTGCTAAAAAAAATAGTGCTCTTTGTCGCCTTCTAGGATATAGACATTTCTTGGAGTCCTCTGACTATGATCTTACCTGTGTCCAAATTTATTACAACAAAATTATTTGATATGAAATTAACTTCATGACCCTGATCGCACATTTCACTATCACTTAGCAAGTTATGTCTTAGCCCATCAAAAAATAATACATTCTCAACCTTGACCATTTCTTTGAAAATCACAGATCCTTTTCATTTAATGGTGGTAGGTGAGCTATTACTAAAAGTCACAGTGTTTGGTTTCTTAATTTCATTATGAGGATCAAGCTTATTTTTGTCACCTATTGTATTCTTTGAACACCCACTATCAATTTACCATATATTCTCTTGATATCCTACATACAATGCTAGACCACAATTTTCATAAGAAGTAAGATTTATATTTCCATGCCTTGAGTGGTAGTGTCTTATGTTCATGTTGATAAAATTACTTCATCCTACTTCTACACTCAATTTCTTCATGAACAAATTTATTGCAAATAGAACATTTAATTTCATTATGAAGAGGTGAGAAAGCACTGTAACAAGATTTATTTGTCCTAATTGTATTATGTTGATTTGTTTCTTCTCTAGTCATTATCATTTTATAGGCAACACAATGAGTTTCTTTGTGACCAAAATTGTGAGAAGTGAAGCATTTTCCATTGAAGTAAGAATTCGTAGGAGTATAATAGCTCCTTGAGTAACTTTCCCTTTGTTCATGGAAAGGTTGTTTTGGATGACAAATATTTGATCCTTGACTCTTTTTTTGAGTCGTATGATTCTAATGATTGTTTCCTTTTACGGCATTGACGTATTTTTTTGTACCTATTTCAGAAGATTCCATAGGTTATGATGTTTCACCGTTTTGATTTGGATTGTATCGAAGACATATCTTGCTTAGAGGAGAATGTTTCCCTTTAATAATAACTTCTAAAGTTTTAGATCCTTTAACAAATATAATATTTAGAGCCTTTGTTTTTTCAATTTCCTTTCATATACTCACAATTCAAGCTCCAAGTTTTCAAAATTTCTTTCTTTTTATTGTACTATTTTCTTCAGGGTTTCTTCTATTAATTTAGCGTCTTCTAGAAATATCTTCAACTTATTCATTTATTCAACAAGGGTTTTTTATTTATACATACTAAATTCTAGAGAATCCACAAATACATCATCATCAAACTTATCTACACATTATTCTTTGAGTTCCACAAGTAATTGGAAATCTTGATATGGTTCATCATCCTCATTATTGGAAAAATATTCAATGTCTTGATGAGTATAAAATTTTTTCTTGCTAGTGAAACGCCTTTTAACATTCTTATTTGAAACCTTATTTTCATGATTTTCTTTATAAGCACACTTAGTGGCATAGTGACCTACTCTTCCATAGGGAAAATTTTTAAAAAGAATATTACCTTTGAACCTGTGAGATCCTACTTGGAGATTCTTCACAAAATTCACTTCTTCTTCATCTTAAAATGTAACATGTTTCCTTAGGCTCTTCCTTTTCTTTCCCTTTATTTGTGTATTTGAATTTTATTTTTGGTAATACCTGATGTACCCCCTTTTCTCATCTCAAAACTTGTCAATATCCCATGGAGTTCTTCAATAGTGAGAGTCTTCAAATCCTACATCTCTTCAATGATAGAGACATTGGAACTGAAATTTCAGGCTATTCATCTCAAAATATTTTTAATAAAAGTAGTAGCCTTTATTTTTCCACCAAGATTTTTCATTAATTTAACAATATCATCTAATCTAAGGAAAAAATTTGCAATGCTTTCATCATCATGCATTTGAAGAGTCTCATACTCAATTTTATATGTTTGAATTTTAACACTTTTTACCTTAGTGTCACCTTCGTAGCTTTAGACAAACTTATCCGAGATTTCCTTTGTGGTGTCCAACTGCATGAATTCCACAAACTTAGATTTTGCGAAGCTTCCCAACATAGAATTTACTATTGGTTTGTGTTATATTCTTTCCAAGCTTCCCAAGATAGCATGGCTTTCGCACATGGTTTTGGATGCGATGGTTTTCGGTCCATGGTTTTGGACACGATCGTTTTCGGTGCATGGTTTTAGACACGATGGTTTTTGGTCCATGGTATTGGATGCTTTGGCATGTATAAATATGTATTGTAAAATTGAAAGGAACATAACAAAAAATCAATATGGTAGCCTCGGTTTTGGCATCCATGGGAAAATATATGTATATATGTGTTTTATGTGTTATTCTCTCACATTGTTTATTTTCTCTGTTTTAGAATTCGTATGCAGGTAATTTCTGTACAGGGTTAAAACCTACATTTGGTATCAGAGAAGTTTTGGCTTCAAGGGAACACCTTTGTTGTTGAGGGGTTTCATTCGGGCCTGTGGTAGAACCTATTCAGTGGGAGATCTCTAGGATCGATTTAGGTGGTGAAAGAATATGGTGAGCAGTGGAAAGATAGATATTAAGAAATTTAATGGTGAGAGTTTTGAGTTATGGAAACTCAATATGGAGGATATGTTGGTGGATAAAGATCAGTGGATCATGGTAGATCCAGGTACTAAACCAATGTGAGTGTTCGATGAAGAATGGAATAATTTGGATCGAAAGGTTAAGGGCACAATATTATTGTGTGTTTCAGATTCGGTATTTCTGAATGTATCAGGGGAAGCTACGGTGAAGGCTTTGTGGGAAAATCTAGGGACTTTCTACCAATCTAAGTCTCTAGTGAATAAATTGTTCCTATGGAAAAGGTTTTATAACTTGAGGATGAAAGATGGAGACTCAGTGACAGAACATCTGAATGCATTCAATACTATGGTATGTTAGTTATTACCTATTGATATGAAAATTTCATATGAAGATAAGTGAATGAGTTTGTTGTGTTCTCTACCACATTCGTGGGAGAGTCTAGTTATTGCAATAGGTAGCAATACAACTGCCTTGCAGTTTGATGAAATAGTCTCATCCTTACTAATGGAGGATATGAGATCGAAAAATATGGAGAGCCAGAATGGTGATGCCTTGTCTATATGAGAACGGTACCAGAACAGAAACAAAAATAAGTCATCAAGTGGGAGATCTAAATCTAGAGGGAGGTCTAAATCTATAGGAAAACCTGTAAAGGTGGTGTATTGGAAATGTGGAAAGGAAGGGCACTAAAAGAGGGGCTATAAATCTAAAGCTCCTGAAAAAGGAAATGGATCTAATGATGTTCCTTCTGTAAAGGTGAAAACCACCTGTTGGATACCTATACCAATAGGTTTCATATTTCATGATTGGCAAATTCAAATGCCAAATATGCTCTGCTTTGCTGATACAAAGATCCC
>APFE030070743.1:4133-24040 GCA_000404065.3 Pinus taeda | reverse complement strand
GCGGGCGCCCGCCTGTGCAAGAGCGCACAGCGGTCGCACCTCCACCTTAACCAAAATATATAATAACAAGTTTGTCCGAACGGGCGGGCGCGCCCGTGCACACCCGCACGATCCACAACCCAAGTATCGGCGCCCAACACAACCTTTGTTTACATCCACCCGAGGGCGGGCGGGTCGCCCATGCCCTCGCCCGTGTGCCTTCACCCGGCGGGCGGGCGGGTCGCCCACGCCCTTGCCCGTGTGCGTTCACCCGGCGGGCGGGCGGGCGGTTACCCGCGCCCTCGCGTCGTGCACCTCTGCCCTACGTGCCTTCACCGTTCAACCGCGCTGCTACCCGTGTTCGCCCGACCGGCGAGCGCATCACCATACCACGCTGCGGTAGTGCGTCCTCTCTCTTTGCACTTCACCTTGAGCGATGAAAGAATGCGATGAGTTTGATGTCCTTCCAACTCGAGTGCTCACCAAATATATACGCTCCGTTCGTGTGTCGATCTCCCACGGCGGACCCACCAATTCCACCGCGCCCTCAAGTCGTGTGCGAAGCCCCTCACCAAGTCGGCTCGCCCACACCCGTTCATGTCTTGGCCTGCCTATAAACGGTGCGGTTCCATCCTTAGTCACTTTCGCGTAGGTGAAGAACGCGCGCGCTCACTGTCATAACCGCAGGCGTTACAATAAGCACCTCGACTGCGAGCACCTTGGGCATAAGTGCTTTGACCATGTCCTTGACTATCAACTTCACGACCATACTTCTGGCCACTGTGTCCTCGACTAGCTCTTCGACTTTGAGCAAACTGGCTGCAGGTGACTGAATTACGCTGAATTGATCTGCTTGAGACTTTACTATGCCTGAAATTGTAACCCCAACCTGAATTCATTGCTTTCTTGTGACAAGTGGAACAATGGTACTTTCCATGAAAGGCTCCTCTCCTATTGTGAATGAATTTCCATATGTATTCAAGGATTCCCCCTATAGCATGCGTCAAATATAAAGAAGACAGAAGGTCCTTGGCATTAAACAAACGAGCAAATTAAGGTTGACAAACGACCCCCACAATGCCCATGCTGATGTAGGAGTGTATTGGTGGTGAAAGAGGAAATGTAGTGATATGCAGATGCACCACCCTGGGAAAAACCAATGGATGTCCAATGAGGGGTCGACAAGTGTGAACATAGCAACAATAAGAACCGACGACATGATGATTGAGAACTAATATAACATGCAACATAGGTTTATTGGAACCATAACAAATTTGAATAGGGAGGATGCCGTGCTGTGAGGTTACCTTCCACTCGCAGCTCAAGGAGCCATTCCATTCCATTCCATAATACCTTGCCATCATTTTTCTGTGTTGCAAAGCCAAGCGAGTGCACCTGCCCGTTAAGTCTATTAATATCTACGCCATGTGAGGAGTTAACTTTGTGTACTGATACATTAGAATGTGTAAACAATAAACCATATAACTGGTATATCCATTTAATCATTATCATGACGTTTAACTTGTACTCACATTGTCCATGAGAAAATCATATACAATTACTTTTAATATTATAATTAAATTTATATTATTCTAACAATTATATATAATTTATAAAATCAATAACAATATTTCTAAAATCAAATTTCAAGTGTAATTTTAACTTTAAAAATAAGTCTGTTATAAACCTAAATAAAAAAACGTAATTTAATTATTTTATATTTTTTTTAACCAACAATTGACTTTCACAGATTCCTACTGAATTTGAATTTACTACACATAAAAAAAACACTTCAAACACACCCAAAAGAGCCCAAACAATGGCGAGGGTTGGAGTAAAGGGTAAAGCAGAGAGGAGTATTCGGATTGTTCAAGTCGAGGTAAATAACGTTAATTAAAGTGGAAAATTTCGCAATCGCCATCGCCTTCGCCTATTTCTTCTTCGGGACTTACCCCTGCCTCTCATAAAATTCAACATTCTGAGCCTATTTCATCTTCAAAACTTCTCCTTTCCTCCCGTGTACCATTACTTTATCCTGCGGTTGCGACATTTATTCTCAAACTACGGGAGCCAGAGCAAATCAAACAGTGCAAGCGATTTTTCAGGGAATTGATAGGCAACGATCTCAGGCGATTGAAAGAAAGGTGTGTTTTCGTTGCCCAGCCCTTTAATTAACAATGTTCTGTAATCTTGTATTCAGTCCTAGTATGGTCTAGACTAAATTTCGATGGAGGAAGTTTTGTATTAATTAGTTTAGCTTACAGAACTTTAGTCCTAATTCGGGCCAGTTTTGACGAGGAAAGTTATCCCTTGCATTTTGAAACTACAATTTACCTGCAAACGAATCCTTTCACTCATTAATTTAAGGCCGCAATGTTTCATAGCTTAGGGCCAGAAATTTCCTCGAGTGTCAATTTGTTCAGACTTGTAATTCTGACAAAACCTGATAAGTTACTCCATTGTAGTTCCTAGTGACGCAGCGGCTAGAACCTTCCTGTCATGTACATGGTCTTTGATTCCAAGAAAGAACAGAACTTGTAAGGACGATTGTCCAACTAGAATTGCCCAAATTATTGTAAACAGAGACTCGGGATAACCGGGCATTTAACCAAATTGGTCTTCATTTATCTGCCAGCGGAGCATCCCTTGACAGGCTTTCGCATGGCTAGAACCTTCCTGTCATGTACATGGTCTTTGACTCGAAAAAAGAACATAACTTGTAAGAACGATTGTCCAAACATAATTGCCCAAATTATTGTACACAGAAACCCGGGATAACCAGGCTTTTAACCAAATTGGTCTCCATTTAGCTGCCGGCGGAGCATCCCTTGACAAGCTTTCGCAGGGAAGAAGTGATTAAATAATGAGCAGGATCAAGGCGTAGACGATTCGGTCGCGAATGGGTTGTCTTCTCCTGGTCAGTGCAATTGTGCTGTCATTAAATGGGAATGGTGATTGAAGCTTAAGCACGATCTCCTCAAGGTAAAAAATGCTGCATCAGGACCACAATCTGATCAGTCTTGTCATGCGTCACAGTGCGCTCTAGTGTCTTGTCATGCGTCACAGTGCGCTCTAGTGTCTATCAAACTGCAGTGGACGCTACGGCCACACAATGCTTGACAGAATTCATAACAGTAGTCAAAGTTATAGTAGGAAAGGATCAAGATGATTGGGAAGGCAAACGCAGAAACTCTGATACAATATATTTCGGTAGCCCAAAACCCCCTTTTTAAACAAAAACATTCTTCTGTTAACTGCTTAATTCTGATTTATTTCCAAAACAGAGAGATCAGCAGCCATAGAAACAGACAAATGGAACGTGCTTACGAATGGTAATGCACAAAAAAGGTGGCCCTTTGATGCTATATCATAGTTTTCAGGTGAAACGAAATGTTAAGACCACGTTGTTTACTCAGTATACACATATTTATATCTGGTGGCAAGTTACTGTTTACATGCTTCCTACCCAAAATAATAACTTCTTGATATATAATAGTCAGAATTGAAGGCTTCTTCATCACTCAACCCCTGAGCATATTAAAGAACTAAAGATATCAGAAAATAAGTCCCACGTGGATAATTCATTTTCATGGCTATTTATTTTGATGACTCTAATATATGTCCTTTAATCCCTGACATTTTCTTCATGGTAGGTCACCTCCATTGGATTTGGCTATCATCAGGAGATTCATTTGACCTTTTGGCTATCTCCTGCTAGTAATGTACAGATAATTGCTTTTTCATGCTTGTGGAATTGAGGAGCATGTAGTTGTTTCCTTGAAGATTTTGGAGGAGATTGCCTTCAGCAAGGCCAACAGCTTTGTTGATGATTGTATTCGCGTCACTGTTGATTTTTCTGCATACTTGCTTGAAATTATATGCTCTGAACTGTTTCAAAATTTGCTTGAACCTGAGGATGATGTGGGAAATCCTGCGGTTATGGGAGGTTGCAAATTTACGAATGACAGAGACACTTGAAGTTGTGTGCTCATTGCAAATGATGTATTTAGAGGTGACTTCTCACAAGATGTCTAAGAGTCTAGACTCTAAACTTTTAAACTTTTCAAGGAAGCAAATGCTTCTTCTATGTAGTTTGATTACATGCCTTTGCCCAGTGCATTTTTAACTATCTGAATTCTTCTGGGGTCGAAAATGGCACCTCTAGAGCTCAAAGGGCCTTGATTTCCATTATCTGCTCCATCAAAGAAGAGGGCATATTTACCCTGGGATAGGAGAGGATTTGAGCTTTTATTTCTCAAGAAGATCCAATTCAATAGGTCATGTAACAACAAAATCTAGCACCTAGTGTAAAGCCTCACTAGATGATTTAAACAATATGCAACACATGGGAGAGTATCACTGTCACCTTAGTAACTACTCCCCGCTCTTTAGTGAAGAACACAATCCAACACAGGGAAGGCTTCCCTAGTAGGGCGTAGGGATCAGTTAACCCAATGATATTAACTAAATGACCCCTAAGGACCCCACAACAAAAGTCCACTGGATAAGGATATGGCAAATTAGGATTTGTGGCAGATGGAGTAATTTCAATACTTGGGTTCAAAGGGCCTTTGGATTAATCTAAAGGCTAGGGTTAGCCTAATGAGTCTGAAATAGGTTTTTCGAACATGCCAAATCAAGAAAAACATAAGGCTGCTATAAACTAAGGTTCAGGGCATCAAATTACAGGAAAACAAAAGTTTATAACATCAACAAATTTAGCGGTTCAAAATGTGTAAAATTATATGGAGTGAAGGCTAAATTTAAGGGTAAATGAAGGACAACTACTACAAATTTTGGCAGTCAATATAACATATAACAACAAATAAAGTATGATGTCAGCCCTAGAAAATGGCTGAAAAATGCATAAAACCTTTGAATCAGCTTCTCTAATGCATCTTTAAACAAAACTGCCCCTAGGGTGTACATCAACATGTCATTAAATGCAAAAAACCAAGATTTTTCTATAATTTAGCCCTACTTTACAATGAAAAAAAGAAAAATGAATTTAGGGTTTTAAAGGAATGCCACAAATGATAAAGACTAGTGCCTGATCAATCTAGGTCAAATGGAGTCTAGGATAAAAACTATTTTAGGCTTTATCTTGGAGTGATTTAAAATCCAAAGAAAACTAGGGCAAATAAACGGTAAACCAACTTACCCAAGGGTTGGCAATTTAGGTTCTCAATTTTTCGGATGATTCGGGAGAAAAAAACCTATCTCTATTCCTTAAATACTTAGAGGAATGCTTTAGTTCAACAAGGGACAATGAAACAAATAACAAATAAACTAACTTAGCACAAGAACATACATCCCATGGAACTTAAAACCAAGATAAAGCAAATAGTGCAACATCCAAGATCCACCATAAGCATCCATGAAAAGAGATCACATTACATCACATCATCCACCCAATAAAGGCACTCAACTAGGCCTCCATTACACAGTAGAGAGATATCACTAATTAAGAAGTGTAATAATCCAAGTGTGACAATGATCCAAGGGAAATCGAGTCCCCTTATTTATATGAGGGTAGCCAAATGAACTTTATCTAAATTAGACTAAAAAGCCTTAAAAAATAGTTAAATCCATCATACAAGATGAATAGGTCACAAGTTGACCCCCGAAGATAGTCAAATCAATGAAATAACATAAAATTAGGCCTCAATTAACTCACACATGTGAGTCTAATATCCTCCAAGTTTGACATATCAACCAAAAGGCATGTCTCTCCATGAAAAGGTGCAAGGAATAATTTAAGGTATCTATCTTATCCATTAAGTCATGGATCTCCATCTAAACGAGGTGGCACATCACCAAAATAACTCTCCAAAGCTCACGTCATCCTTAAAAAGGGCTCACATCATCATTAAATGAGGAATTGGGATGACATCATTAAGTTATAGGGTGCATATACCCATCCAAAGAGGTTCTAAGTGATCAACACCATCAATCACCATCAAGATAAGTGCAATGTCCATCAAGAAGTTACAATGCTAGCATGGGGGGGTCCAGTCAACTTAGGGTTGCACCATCTCTCAAGTCAATGTCCTAGCACCAAAGCTTAGCGTCCCATGGTTCTGGGGCTGGAGGAAGGTTTCGTCATCAATGCTAAGTCCTCATTAAAGTCAATGCTCCTCAACAAGGTTCTAATCTTCGCTACCAATTGTACTGTGTCATTATGGAAGGGGTTGGAGGTGCTCTATAAAGTTTAGGAGAAGCATCATTATTCCTTAAGGGATCCTGGTTGCACATGTGGGAATCATCTAACACATACTCAAGGAATCATTAATCAAGTGAGATTAAGCTCATGGGTACAAGAACCATAAAAGCTTCAAGGTGGACCATTTTTAATGTTAAAGCCATCAAAGTATTTTTCACAAGCATCATCTTCAAATGTCCTACTAGCTTATGATTGTGCACAAGCTACCACGCTTAGGTATGGGAGGATTATCATATGACCTTATTAGGTGCTTTCAACTCTAAGGGGAGGATTAGTGCCTAGGTTGACCCTTTCAAATGCTAAGTGTAAGTGATAGGTATCATGACTTCGATTTTACTTTATGAAAGGTGTTATAGTCTGATACTAAGTTATGCCAACCATTGTCCATTAGCACCTTTGTAGAGGGAATGCTTAGTTGCTTGAGTTACAAGCTTTATTGATTAATCAAGTAATATTGATCATATAATCCCTCTCCAATGATGGGTAGTTTATTGCTTTATCAGGGTTGGGATGTTCATTGATAGTTCCTTTTACTTTGATAAGCATCATATGCATAGATACTCTCAGGGATGAGTGGCTATATAGGAGGGGGTAGAGCTCAAGCTAAAATTGTCTTTTGCTTGCTTTACATACCTTGCCATTCTTTTGCATTCTAGCATTTAGCTCATGCTTTTTCTTTTCTTATAGATGCATCAACCTTGGTATTTTCAACCCCTTCTTCTCGTAGGAAAAGCCAGCAAGGAACCAATATGAGCGATTGACAATAACCAGTCAAAGGATGGGATGATAAACATTAGAGAATGATGACAAGTGTTAAGTATGAATAACATGGAGTGCTACCACCATTAAAGCCTCCTATTTGTGCTCCTCCTAGACAGTGAAAGAACCACCCTAAGGAAGGGCATACTGGACTAGGGACACATGATAACCACCAAGGTGAAGTAAGGGAACAAGTACACAACCAATTACAGTCTATAGTCCAATTTCAACCTATGATCCATACTAGAGTGTCTCAAACATTAATTGAAAGCACTTGAATGCAAAAATGGTTAAAGTACCTCAAAATAGATCACCCAACCTTCATTGGATGAGTAGATTAGATTGAAGAATGCACTGAGCGAAAATGGATGAGAGGTATCTGAGGCTGGCTATTTGTGGATCATGGTAGGGTTGTTGGTCGGCAAGTTGCAACATAGGAGAAAAAATTCCTCGTGGGATTACCCATGTATATGGATGGGTAATAGGGCCTAACATCAAATCCCTTCTTGGTCTCCAAGGTTTAGGGAGGAGAGGGACCTCTCCTACAAAATAAGCTACCATGATGGATTATTTGAGGAGACTTAAGATTTTTATTTAGTCGTGAGAGGGGGAGATCCTTTTGGTTAAAGCTTGAGTTATTCGTGACAAGCCAAATTTTCAAACAAATAAGTCTTGGCAATGGTTTCTTTTTGAGGGACTTGGAGTAGGCTACTCTCCATGTTGCAAAGGCCCACGTCTAGGAAGATGGTCTGGTTTAAGGATTGAGACATGCTTCAAGGAGTAACAAACAATATACTTTTTTTTTTTTTGAGAAACTCCATTCCAAGTATATATAGAGAGAAGATTCTCCATTCAATTTACAAAGAGGGCATTCAAAGGCCCCTTGTAATCCTTTCTTAGCGAGGTTTTCAACTATTAGAAGCTTGTTGTGGGCTAGGGTCTAGAAGCATGAGTTTACTTTGTTGATCGACTCTTTTATCTATATTTGTTTCAAATCATACCTATGTAAATTTGAGTTTTGTTGGGGTCCTCGCAATAGAAGATATCCTTCCTTGACCAAATATTTGCTTGAGTATTTAGTAATTACTGTAGGGGAGAGAATTGGAAAATCGGGGTCGAAGAGGAGTGGATCCACACAAAGCAAATATTAAGAATCTCCATGTAGCAAAAGTAGAATAATTCCGAGGGTTGTGCCAACCCTTCTAGACAAAAGGGACTTCATTGCTCTATGTAGAGAGCCCAGAGATAAATTTAATGTTCTTGGAGGTCAGTGAATTCTTTATACATGAAATGTTCTCTTCCCTGTTTCTTAAAGACTTACTACTCATTTGAAACTAGAAAGGTGTGCCCAAATTACTATATGTGCTTGTTTAATTGATACCCATATATAGGAGCCTTCTGCGAATTGTTTCCAATTATATATTAACTTGGACCTATTAGAGTCCCTGTAATAATTTTTTTCTAGGATGTCCTTTCCACCACACTTGGATTTCACTAACAAGGTTTCATAGAATTTTAGCTCCCATTGCATTGTTCATTTGGTTAGGTTCTTTGATATCTATGCTTCCCATGCTTGGGTGTATCTTGACTTTTTCTAGTGATACCGAAGAAAACATTCTTTTGTCTGATTGTTTTCACCCTTTCCACAAAATTAATTTGATGATTTTTCCAATCTTAGGGAGGACCCTGTTGAAGAAAGTGCAACTAGGTTCGGTCTTCATAAATATGAAATATACTTTTGATTCTTGTATTTTGTAAAAGAAAGAAAAATGATTATTATTATTATTGAGCTTGGGGTTTCTTGCCCAAGAAATTTGTTATAAAGGTCAAGCACTAATTGAAAGTGCTTCTAGGATTGTCCTAGGTCAAGAAGTCAAATAGGGACATTGTCATAATATGAAGACCCCATCGGGCATCTTGTAAATTGTAAAAAGAATTATTTTTGTATTTTACCGAGCCTTCCAAGACCAAGTCGGCCTGCCAGCCTGTCAACTCGGCCTAGAAGTTGGAATTCGTACCCCTGGAAGACCTATATATAGAAGATAGTTCGACCTCATTTGGAAACACTCATTCCTGTCTCTCTCATGCGAAGGAAGAAGCAGAAAAGGGCGAGTGAAGGTAGAAGAGAAAGGAGAAGTGTTTTGGGTTCCTCTCTCTCTCTTTCTCTCCACACGTGCAAAGAAGAGGGCTGAAATTTTGCAGTGTTTCGCTAGGGTTTCTATTACCGGGCTAGGGTTACGTTGTGGAGGTTCGATTTGGTGAAAAAGAGTTGAAGGAATGGCCAACAAAGTCCCCTTCTAGATCCATAAGTCAAATTAGGTCAAGCGAGGTAGCTGGAGGCTAAGAAGAAGCAGTTCTAGCTCACATGTGCGAAGTAGCTTTTGCTGCTAGGGGTCGAAGTTGCAGATCTACAGTTAGAGCCAAAAAGTTGTGGCTGGAGGTCGAAGTAGTGTTGCAGGAAGAGATTTCGCTAGGTTTGGAAAGCAGTGAAGCAAGCACATTCTTGAGAAGCTGATCTTGGCCTTGGAAGGGCTTCAATGTTAGTCAATGGTCTTGGTATTCGTCAATAAAGAATCTATAAGAAGAGATTGAAGGGTTTTCCTCTCAATAGGAGAGGTTTTGCCCTAGCTTGGAACCTACATCTTGTGTACTTGTATCTTGTTGATCTTCTTGTTTTGGTAGTTGTTTGATGATTCAGGAACACACTATAATAATAATAAGAAGAAGATAATCTTAATAAGTAAAAAGACATCACAAGTAGTTATCGTAGTTAGAAGAATCATTAATGTCATCTTGCCTTAGATTCTTCAACATGGAATCAGAGCTATGGTTTGCACAAGGCATGAAGAAGGTCAACTCTATTATGAAGAAGCTTGAAAAGAAGTGTTCATCACCAACAAGTCTCATCAAGCAAAGTTTCAAACCAGTATGGAGTAGTCTCTTCTCTTCCAAAGATCTCAAATCTTCAAAGAATGAAGGATTGTTCTCAACCCTCACTGGAACATTTCAAGATGAAAATATATGGGTGATAGATAGTGGAGCTTCAAGACACATGACTGGATATCACAAGCAACTCAAAACCCTATCCAAAGGAAAGTCCTCATACTTTGTGGAGCTTGGTGACAACAAGAGCTATCTGGTAAAAGACATTGGATCTACATCAATTGAGCTGAAAGGAGGAGGTAACATCAATCTCAACAACATTCTATATGTTTCAGGTTTGTGCAAAAATCTTATTTCTGTTTCATCATTAGAAGAAAAAGGAGATAAAGTTGCTTTTATAGATGGTAAAATAGTGGTTTGGGCTAAAAATTCTAGCATTGAAAAAGCTAGAACCATTGGAGTTCGAGAAGGAAGACTCTACAAACTCCCATATCCTCTAAATCAAGCACTTGTCCACATTGAGATAAGTCCATGTGAACTTTGGCATAGAAGATTGGGCCATCTTCATTATAAGATCTTGCCAACTCTAAACTCCATTGTAAATGGGATACCAAATCTCAAAGAAGACCATGAAGGAGTCTGCAAAGGTTGTGCTTTGGGAAAGAATGCAAAGAAACCATTTGCAAATAGTAGATCTAGAACTCAAGAGATTCTAGATCTCATCCACTCTGATGTATGTGGTCCCATGTCTAAATCACTTGGAGGTCATATATGTTATGTTACTTTCATTGATGATCATTCAAGGAAAACTTAGGCTTATTTACTTAAATCCAAGGGCGAAGTATTCATATAATTTCAAGAATTCAAGGCAGAGGTAGAAAATCTTACAAAAATAAAGATAAAGATTCTAAGGTCAGATAATGGAGGCGAGTATACCTCTAAAGAACTCATTGCTTTCTGTAAGGAGGCTGGGATAAAGTGGGAGCTTATAGTTCCATACAATCCCGAGCAAAATGGAGTAGCTGAACGAAAGAATAGGGCTATAGAAGAAAGTGTCAAGGCTATGCTCCATGATCAAGATCTATCGAAATTCCTATGGGGAGAAGCAACAAAGACTACAATATACATTCAAAATAGAAGTCCTCATAGGTCACTTGTCAATATAACTCCAGAAGAAGGCTTCATTGGGAAGAAACCAAATATTGATCATCTTCGGATATTTGGGTGTCTTGTATATATTCACATTCCCAAGGACAAAAGGAAGAAGCTAGATCCCGCAAGCAAGAAAGGAATATTTGTTGAATATAGCAACTCTTCCAAGGCTTACAGGATCTACATAAAGGGAGGACATCAAATAAAAGAAAGCAGAGATGTAATTTTTGATGAGAGCATTCCTTCAAGAAATCCAAAGATCTCCCATCCGATTATGATGAGGAGCATCTTCCTATGTTTGAGGAAGAAGTTAATAAGGAACAAGAATTCTCTCATCATGAAGAAAAAGGTCCCAGTGAGCCAATCTCTCTCCCTGAAAGAAGAAAGAGACCTAACTGGTTAACTTCTAGACTTCAAGAAGCAGAAGGTCACATTGTAAGAGGAAGATTCAGGGAGGGCAAGAAACCGAAAAGATACTCAGGATATGCAACATACATGTCGAAGCTCATTGAAGATGAACCTTCCACTTTCGAAGAAGTAGCCAAACTCCAAGAATGGAAGAATGCAATGAATGAGGAATACCAATCTATTATGAAGAATGGAGTTTGGGAAATTGTCCCAAGACTGGAAAACAAATCAGTGGTAACCTCTAAGTGGCTGTATAAGATCAAGCATGTTGTAGATGGAAGTATAGGTAAATTCAAGGCTAGATTCATGGCTCGGGGCTTCTCTCAGGAAGAAGGCATTGACTATGAAGAGGCCTTTGCTCCCACAACAAGGTATACAACGATCTGATCTCTGATATCTCTGGAAGCATCAATGGGATGGAAGGTACATCAAATGGATGTCAAAACAACATTCTTGAATGGTACCATAGATGAAGAAGTCTACATAGAGCAACCATTGGGATTTGAAGTAAAGAATAGAGAAACACATGTTTGCAGATTGAAGAAGGCACTTTATGGCCTCAAGCAAGCTACTGGGGCATTGTATGCTAGAATGGATGCATACTTGCAAAGGTTGGGTTTTAGGAAAAGCACGACAGATCCCAATCTCTACATCGAAGTAGAGAATGATGAACCTGTCATCATTCTTCTATATGTAGATGATCTTCTATTAACTGGTAATGAAGAAAGAATTCAAGAGAGTAAGAAAATGCTGGCAACCGAATTTGATATGAAGGATCTAGGACTTATGCATTATTATCTGGGACTGGAAGTCTGGCAGGGATTGAACGAAATTTTCTTGGGGAAGTTCCTAGTGGAGATCCTGAGGAGATCTAGGGTGGAGGATTGTAGACCTATGTTTACGTCTATGATCACCAATCTGAAGAAGGGCTTGACTTCAGATCCAAAGTTGATGGATCCCACATTTTATAGACATTTGATAAGGTATTTGATGTATTTGGTCAGCCTATGCCAAATGTTTGTTTCACTATGAGTATGTACTATGAACACCTTGAGTCAGTTCATGGTGGCGCTGAGGCAAGTGTGTTGAGTAGTAGTGAAGCATGTGTTGAGGTACTTGAGACTCTGAGAGGTACAATGGAGTATGGTTTGAGGCATCTTGGAGGTGATGGAGTGAGGATGCAGGGATATATAGACTCAGATTGGGTAGGGAGTGCAACAAATAGGAGCATCTTAGGATGCTGCTTCATTCTTGGATCAACGATTATTTTCTGGTTCAACAGGAAGTAGACTTTTGTGGCACTCGATTTAGTAGAGGAAGAGTATATGGTGGCATGTGTGGCGAGTTGTGAAGCCTTTTGGATTTGCAAGTTGCTTACAAGATTATTTGGTCAGGAGTTGGAGCCTATTACACTGATAATTGTTGCCGCCTGTTGACCCTGCCGCCTACACCTACCTACAAGTCAGTGAGAAAAGCCTTCAACCCCACAAGGTGTGGTTGGTGGCAGGGAACTCAGATGAGGGGCTGTCACACTAATCTTGACTCTCTTCATTTGAGTTGTCTCCTAGGTTAGCTAAGGGGGGTGGTCCCTAATGAAAAGTTAAGTTAAAAAGATGTGAGTTTCTAGGAGAATTGTTAGAGTTAAACAGATTATTTCACTAAGATTTATAAACAAAAATTGATATGAGCAATAACCATCAATACATAAGATAAGCATGAAATACATAAACAACTAGTGCCTTCAAAGTATTGCTCTTTAAGAAATGAAATTGTATTTGCTTAAAATGAAGTGAAAATGCTTTCAAATGGAAAGCCAAAATAATCTTGAAAAGTGAAACAATAAATTGCTAGCACAAGATATTATAAAGGCTTTCAAGATGAATAAATCTACAAATCAAAGCATGGAAACTATCTTGCTCAAAAGGATACAAAAATAACTCAAATGTTAGACCAAGATGACAACAAAGTATGTTACAAAAATAATCTACAAGAGGCTAGGCCAAAGAGTATGAACAAGCTCTCCTCTTTGACTAGTTACGACTTAGCTCTTTGAAATAGCTAGATATTGATAAATGAAGTACAATACGTAAAAACAAATTTTCCAAGTTTGATATTTTGATGCAAGAAATAAAAGCTTTAAGAAACTTGAGAGAACCCCTGCAAGACACAAATAAGATATAGGTGAGACTTTGGAATTCAAAACATGCGGGTTCTCCTTGAATATTTTTCAAGAATGGGTTGATTCCTCCGAGAATTTCCTCTCACGCTTGAAAAGGTTGACCAAATAATGATTCATCTACAAAACTTCACCACAAATCATTAAATCGACATGAAATTAAATAAGTGCAGTGGAAAGAATTCCTAGAGATACATCTATTATCCACTAGAAGATTTCTTTTCCTAGAGCAAATAATTAATTCTTATGCTAATATGAGATAACTGCACACTAACATAACTTGAAACAAGCATGAAAGAAATAATGACATGAGGAAATAAATAGAAGCATAACAACAAGTGAAGAATTTACCAGACATGCAAGGAGAAGAACATCATCACGCTTTACCCCAAAGACTGTTGTATTATATTCCAAGTAGTGAATCCAATCCCATAGAGTCTCCTCAAGTACAATAGCTCGTATTGCATAATACAATATGAGAGCCCATGGCTCTATTATTGGGAGCAAATCCCAATGAAGAATGATAATGACAAATGGCACTGGAGCTAATGCCAATGTAGAAGTGATTAAACAAGTGGCATGAGGTGACAATCTCAAAGAGAAATTTGAATTTGTTGAATGAAGCTCCAATGCCAATTGTAAAAATCAAATTCTGGCAAGTGGACATCATTTTCTTCTTCCCTTATGTGTCAAATTCGAATTTTATTATAGATTGACAAGTGTATATGGGTGGTAACCCATGCGGGGACAATTTCCCACAAAAATCTCCACCAAATATTGTTCCAAGTCCTCCCAAATGTGCATTAACTTCACAAATTCGAATTTCCAAGTAAGCATCTCTCTCTTTTAATGCCATAAATTCGGTTTTATTTGAGCATATGTCTTTTCCTTGATTTTAGGATTCCACATCACCTTGGGACTTCACTTTAACTCCCCCATAATTTCCACCTCATTTCCACAACATTTAGCATGTGTGCATATTTATTTTTCTTCATTTATTTAATTTCTGGCTTAATTAATTACCAGATTCACACTAAACTTAGGAAAAGTGGGTTTTGAGGGTTCAAAACACATTTTTAACCCATCAAAGTGTGTCATAGTAGAAAGTTGAGGGTGAGAAGTGTAAATTTCATTACTCATACCCCATACAACTTCTCTAAATATCACTTATTACATTACAAGTACAATTTTATTTGCAATTTTTGACCTGTGGGAAATCTAAAAAATTAAAAAATGACTACTTAGACCTAACCAAATTCCACGAAATTTTTTGTGTGATCTAGTATGGTAATATACATCGACTCTAGACACTAAGATGTGGTAGGGGCTCAACCTTCAAATTGTCACCCCGACTTTGGGGTAAAAAGTGAGTGAAAAAATCTAGAACATTATCCGCCTCTGAAAAAGAAAGGATAATTAATTAGATAAAAAAACACTCCAAGGTGTACTCATTTGCTGATCAAATCCCAACACCCTAGACCTATTACATACTTAAAACTCATCATTACTAGTATCACTTATTACAATTCCCCGCAGGATGTGGAATTTGGGTACAAAAAAGACGATGAGAAAATAGAAGTAGAGTTAAAAAACTTTGTTGATTGGTGATATCTGATGGTACAAGTGTCCTCTGGATAACTTAGGAGATAGCTCAAACGGAGAGTTTCGGGATTAGTGTGACAACTCCTTTGAGTTACCTGCCACCAACCACACCTTGTGGGGTTGAAGGCTTTTCTCACTGACTTGTAGGTAGGTGTAGGCGGCAGGGTCAACACCGCCTAAATTCATGCTTGGGTTATCGTGGATAAAATATCTACCTCCACTTGGTGTGACCTTGGGGGCATTTCTTGAGTTGAGTAGTTGTCACTCAAATCTCAACTCTATCTAGGCTAACTCATAGCAAAGCCAAGGGTGGTGGACCCTATGAGACAAAATAAACTAAGGCTTGATAAACTAAGAAAAGTCAATCAAGTTCTAGGAGTTAATTATAATTGGCCAAGATACATTCAACTGTCAATATGAAGATTTACAACAAATGACTTCAAAGCATGTAGATAGAATCAATGAGCATAAACCACCATAAGTATCCACCATAGGAGATATAACAACAAAGATTAATGAACAAAACACTTTCAAAGCATAAGATATAGCAAGTAGAGACTAGTGCCCAATGTAAAATACTCATGAAGGTAAATATTCCAAGTAAAGGACAATAGATTGAAATTTGAAAGTAAAAATGCTTGAAGTAAAAAACGATTGCTTGAATAAGTAAAGTACTTGAAAGAAATGCTTGGAAATATAAATGCCCCAAGTACAACAATGCTGTAAAGGAAATGTTTTGAAATGTCTCTTGGTTCGTTTTTGGTTAAAGTTAGATTCTCATTTGAATTTAGGCAGATTCAATATATGGGTGCCGACATGCAATGTAATTGCCAAAGTTAAAACTAGTCAAAGATTAACTTCCTCCTCAGGCCTTATCCTCGTCGCAAGGGCCCCAATCTCAGAATAAGAAGACATAGAAGAGGAAGGGTCCCTAGTTAATCTACTTAAACCAGCAAGACGTTGGAACTTGCTGGAGGTTCATTGGCAAGAAAATGAAATCTAACTAATGATGTGAAATTGAATCTAATCTAAAACAAGAAATTACAATTAGTCTAATCTAAGAGCAAAGGGAAAATCTAGATTAGAATTAGATGATTCTAATAAACTGAAAGTAAATCTAACTAGATTGCATGAATGGATGATAACTCTAAAAGAGATGCAACCTACTTTAATGTTGTGATGTGATTATCTACTCTAAGTTAATTTTTAAATCCAACCACCAAAAGCAACCACAAAAAGAGACAACCACAAGAAGATCCCCAAATGGGGAAAAGGGATTGTCAGGGGGGATTTCCCTTAAATTTATTGGTTTTTTACAAAATAGGAGGTAGTATGTCTTCTTTGGGTGCTTGAAATGCTCAATCCTGGACGAAATTCACCAGCATCTCCCCTTGTTATGGCGAGGGCCTGCTAAAAACCAGCAAGCAAATGAAGCTAGGATATGATAAAAAAAGAGGTTGAAACAATCTAAAAATATTAGCATGTGTTAGCTCAAACACCGAGTAAAAATCCTACAATTAGACCACCGAATTCCTACTCTAGTTTGCCAAGGAAAGGCCAAGGGGACTTGGTCTTTTCTTAGCAAAGAGGGCAGCTGTTAGAAAAACAGTCCAACTAAAGCCTTATATGGTTTACTTGCAATGTAAAGCACAACAAAAAGAACCAAGAAATCTTGATATTTTAATTTGATTGAGGAAGGAAGGAAATTGGGGGTTCTTCAAAGCCCTCTTGAGATCCTTTTTTGAAGCCCTTTGTTCAGTGTGGTGGGACTAGTGCTCCACAAGTGGCTTGAAGATGGTTGATTCAACCAAGAATGTGGCCAACTCCAAGCTTAGAGATTAACCTGTACAACCCTAGAACAAGTCTTGCAATACAACATTAGTAGCTTAGGTGGTTACTTACACAATGACAAGATTAAACATGCAATTCAACCGAGAATTGCATGTAATAATCAAGCCTCGAATGTAAGTAAACCAAGAAGGCAAATAATCGCTTGTAGCCTTCTCCTTGGACAATACTGCCCCTAGCTAGGGCCTAGGCTACAAAATTGAATGCAATTAAACATATAAACACGTACAAGTTACCTCAAATGCTCAAGCATACCACACAAGACTATACACCATTAGAACTTCAAAGTCTTTGTTTATTGAGGAATGACATGAAAAGTACAAAACCAATTTGCCAGTAATTCCTCAAGCTCAAGCTTCCAACACTAGCTTGCAATGAGCAAATGGGGTTACATTTATAGGAGAAATGGGAGACAATGCCAAGAAGAAAAGAGTTGACAAGTGTGAGATATGGTGGCAATCCCAAGGTTGGCTCGAATTTCCAAGTTGCTGTGATTGCTGTACCTACAAGCCACTCGGAAGGCCTCGCTAGCCTTTGGAATCCCAGCCTTGTATCTTTACTACCATTGTATCACCATCTCCTATTATCATCCAACTTAGACAAGAATTGCAGATTTTCAATGTTTATGCTCCAAACAATGAGATGGAAAAGACAATTTGATGAATCCCTATACTTGATTCATATGAATTAGTTGCCCCAATAAACAGAATATTAGTTGGGGACCTAAATCTCATCTTGGGTCAAACATAAAAAGAAGGGAGTTCCATAGAGACCCATGCAGACAACTACTTCAAAACCTCATCTCTTGTTATAAACTAATTGACATAGAACCCAGGAATGGTAAGTACATATGGGTGAATGGAAGAATGTCTCCTTAATTTAGAGTTGAAAGGCTAGATCAATTTCTTTTCCAAGACTCCCTTTTGGATTAAGTTTTGGTTATTTTTGCCGTCATCTTTCCGTCTGCACTATCCAATTCCAACCATTAGCCCAGCATTTTAGAAAGTCTCATCTCCCAAATATTTCAGGTTGATCCCATTCAAGTTTAACCCCATTTGGTTACTACGAGATATTTCAAGAAAGAAACATATGGCAACGACTCTTCAAAGAATGTTCAGAACAATTCTAGAAAAATTCTCCTTCGCAGCTTTCAATCATTGTAAGGACCTTTTATTATAGAACCCCATTTGCAAGGAAGAAGTTCAAGTGCGAATGTTATCATTCATCAATCATCTGATCTCTGAAGATGAGAATTGAGGCTTATTTAAACCTTCTTCCAAAGAAAAAACCAGATCAGTAAATTCTCCTGGAACCCATACAAGGCTCCAAGAACTAATGGATTCACAACCAACTTCTACAAAATAACTTGGCTCATGATCAAATATGATTTACTAACGTTTATAGAAGAGATTAGATCCACAAGTAGAATTGGAGAGATTACCAGATTGCTTTCATGTAGGAAATATTGTTGTCATTGATGTCAAAGACATGGGGAAACTACTTAGATCCAAGATAAAGATTGGAAAATGAAAATTGTTGGAAATATTGTTTTTGGACTTTTGATGCCCTATTTGGATACCCTATATTTGAAGGCATTTTAACTCCGATACTAGCTCAAATGGAGCATAGGATATATGGTTGGGAAGCTTATTCCGAGACCTTTCCAACGGTATATGACACTCCCTCTAATTCCATAAGAAAGAGGAGACCTGAAATATTTTGTCAAGATGACCCAACCAAAGTACAAGCAGGCCCCATTGGATACCCTATCTTTGAAGGCATTTTTACTCCAATTACCTAGCTTAAATGGGGGCATAGGATATCTGATTGGAAAGCCAATTCTGAGACCTTTCCAACGATATATGGCCCAATTAATTCCATACGAATCAGCATAGATTCATCTTAAGTATGAATCTAACATGAGCCGAGAGGGATCAAATTTCTTCACGTGCAAACTTTTTTAGAGTGCAAAATACAATGTGTTATTTTTCATTATTTAAATTGTATTTTTGAGTTAAATAGAGTATATAGGAGGACCAAATAAAAATTTTAACCATAAAAACTTAATTATTTTTTTCTATATATAGATATATATGAAGTTGATATCAACATAAATTAGTTAACATAGATCTTCAAATAGTTTATTTAAATCTCTTGAAATATTTTCGAAAAGTATAAGATTTAAACATTTGATTCACACATTTTTTTTGCTTCTAATTACTTTACAACATATTCATTTTTGTGTAATTATAGTTCTTCCACTTGATGAGATACTCTGAAATTGATCGATTTCGTAGCTGTCGGGTTCTTGTTTCTGTGACTGCTCCAGGTTCCAATATGATTTTTCCTTCCTCTTCAATTTATGGCAATATTGTTTGAATTGGGATCTTTTGCAACTTTTGAATATGTGGCCATACTTCTTTGTCCTTCTTCCATTCATCCCTTGCTTCGTTTATCCAATCTGGTTGGATAATAGAAATAACACAAAACAATGTTTCCACATCCTCATCCTTTCTTGAGAGTACATCTGCAACAAAATTTTTAGTACCAAGACAAGAAAATAATTCTGTTTTGGTACTCAGTTTTGACAGAGATCCCATTTTCACTGGAAATTTTTGGACATAATTATTTTCTTGTCTTGGTACTCAGTTAGCTCATAGCTCATCTTTTCATCCTCAATCTGATGGACAAACTGAGATAGTAAGCAAATGTTTGGAAGGATATATTCATTGCTTTGTATATGATAAACAGACATTTTGGGTCAAATGGTTGCCTCTGGCTGAATGGTGGTATAACACTTCCTTCCATACAACAACAAAAATGACCCCATTTATGGCACTTTATGGATATCAGCCACCATCCATCACATCATATTTA
>APFE030070738.1:2015-24403 GCA_000404065.3 Pinus taeda | reverse complement strand
CCCCATTCCTCTCAGATTGAGAAAGAAAATTTTCACCAAGATACTTTGGCCACGGGCACACAAGATCTAAGCGTTCGAGAGTCTTCAACAAATATAATGGGGATGTCCTAGAGAAAACCATCCCTAGCATCAACAAGAGACTTAGCTGAGGATTTGCCATGAAAATATCTACTACCTTTATCCCCATTTCTACGAACCATAATATTCAGAGCAGATCCAGGACTAATGGAGGGTGATAGGTGGGCATCATCTGCTTTGTGGATAAAAAGCGTCACAAGGTCCATGGTTGGATTTTCAGTAAAAAATCAATGTCACCATTATATATTTGTAGACAATTATAGGCTGAGGAACTATGCCAAAGCATATAAGTAAGGGTTTTAATTGAGGTGGATGACTAATGCATTAAAAATAACACTTGTAAAATCCAAATATTTCTAAGAAGTTCAAAGGGCTGATTTTCATTCATAACAACATAAAATCTTTTAAAGTGGAAAATGAGAAGATATGTGATAATCAAACATTCATATCTAATACTTAATTAATCACATACAGTTGATGCGTGCAAAAGAATTCTATATCCAAACAATATATATTCAAGAGATGACAGAAGACAACAATTTAAAGATGTAGAGGAACTAATTTAAATAGACTCTTCAATTAGTTCCTTTGCATCTTTAAATTGTTGTCTTTTGTCATCTCTTGAATATATTATGTTTGTCTGTAGAATTATTCTGCATGCATCAAATTTATTTGATTAACTAAGTATTCAATATGAATTTTTTATTATCACATATATTCTCATTTTCGACTTTCAAAATCAATTAAAAGATTTAATGCTATTATGAATGAAAATCAACCCTTTGAATTTCTCAAAAATATTTGGCTTTTACAAGTGTTAAAGGTTTAATGCATTGGTCATCTAACTCAATTAAAACCCTTACTTAGATGCTTTGGCACAGTTCCCCAACCTAGAACTGCATACAAAGATACAACATCAGATTGGCGCTGTTTTCGGGGAATGAAGTTTGAAGTTTTTTCCCTGGGACAATGATCAGACTTACCTCTTAATGGTGAATAAGAGGTTAGTAGGCTAAAATATTTAACCTAGAGACTTCACATATTAAATATGGCTTCAAGCAGGCATACTAGATTTCATTCAAATCCAAATCTCTTCTCTCCATTATCAGATCTAGAGAGACTTGTGAGAATTTCATCTATTAGATGTAGATTAGAAGCTTCCACTTCTACTTCTGCCTCTCTTCCACCTAATGCAGTGTCATAAACTAAGCCTTTTCAATCAACCCCAATCCTTGTTGAATTATCAGATTTACCACCTAAAGTTTTAGTACTCCTTTATAAAGGAGTAGATCTTCAATTTGCATTACTAGTTCATCAACTTGAGTCTTTTGAGATTCCTACTTACCATTCATAACCATTTGATACTAAAGCAGATCATGAACTTCAATTACCTAAAATGTAACTAGCTGATTTTATTTCCTCTATCGTTCTTATCCTTTTATTTATGTCAAGCCTGAAGAGGAACTCAAAATTTATACAAATCCTTTAGATTTTGAAGATCAAGAGAAACTTATACCTGGAGTCCCAAAACTAGTTTTTCATCCTCAGTTTTTCAAGAAGCCTAAACCCCCATCTCATCCATATTCAAGCAAAGTTGTCTATCCTAAACAAGTAGTTTTACTACAACACCAAATGGATGGATTTAGGCCAATTGTAAATAGTACCTCCACCAGCAACCCAACTTCATGATTTTCTTGAAGGGTATTTGAAACATTTGCCTAGATTTAATGGAGAAACATGGCTATCTACAAAAGATCAATTGGATGCATTTCTTGATTTTGTAGACAATATGAACATTGAACATGAGGATTCTTATACAAGATTATTTGTTCAATCATTAGAGGGAAATGTCAAAATATGGTTCAAGCAACTACAAGAAAATTCTATAAATTCATGGACTAAATTAACCAACATATTTAAGAATCAATGGGGAGTTAGAAAAGATATTGTGTACTATCTAACATAATTTTAAGACTTGAGAAGGAACCCTTGTGAACTTGTTGCAGACTTTATCAAAAGATTTAATAATATTTACAATAAGATGCCACCAAATTGTAAATCCCCATTCACTGCAACTAAAGTTAGATTTTCTAAATCATTTGATGATGATTTTGTTGTAATGATTAAAGAGTGAAAATATGAAACTTTAGCAGACATGCAAACCAATGCAATCGAGGTAGAAGCTAACATGTCAACATCTAGTAAATTGAAAGGATATAAAGAAGAAGTGAAAGGAAAATGAAATTGTTGATGGTGCTGGACCTGCCAACATTAGGGGATCTCCTCGGTATGAAGTTCCAACTAGAACTTACACCGTTTGGTGTGGGAGTCCCATAAGGTACGATGGCATGGTTGCCATTATCTAAGAGATTTTCCTCAACTCTTTCTTGTCAGCACAGGAGAGTGGTCTCCTTTGTCTTCTAAGAAGTGAGGTTCGTGTGCCTGGTGAGTGTAAGTGTCAATTGTGTCAATGGTTCTTTCACCGTAGAGAGAGAGGGTGAGAGTGAGTCCCAAGTCAATTGGGAGAAGTCCCAACTTTACTAGGAACACATAACACAATAGGACATGCACAACTTCTGGTGGAACAGTCCACACGGATTCGGCAGTCACAATAGACAAGGGAAGATAATGCGTATAACACTCAGTGGATTAGTCCACGTGAGTATAATGGTTGTTATAGCAAGTTCCATGTGAAAGGTCTGTCTAATGTCTGAGAGAGTAGTCTACATGGGCGAGACAACGTTAACAACATATACAACGCATTTTCATCAACATATGTGTATTACAACAAGTGAATTAGTTCAAATGTTAAACATAGGTTCAAGCAACATTCATTACAAGTGTTAAAGATTAGTCTTACAATTGATACAATACATGTGTGAAAATGTGTTGGCCTATTAGCAGGCTTCTGAATCAAGCAAGGTTCCAAGACACATCGTTATACCATACATCACTAACCCCATGTGAGGGGCGTTGGAGCCACTGCTTACTCCTCAAAGAAAAGATAACAAACTCTCTTGGCTATGTGGGAGGAGCTGAGGTGAAAATTACTTTCATGTACAAATGAGGGGGTATTTATAGACAAGGGTGAAAATGACCCTTGTGGCTGTTCGACTACCCTCATGACTGTTTGAATTCCATGAGTTTTCGACTTTGCATGAATCTTTGTACAACAAGTGGGTCTCTTGGACTTCCACATTACATTACATTGATAAAAAACATAGCCCATAGTAGATATGTGGGCGACATGACTCATGACATAACTCGACATGACAGTGTTGGTACATTCATGCTGCTACTGGAGTGCATGTAAAGCTGCAGTGTTGCTGGGTGATGGATGTTTTCATGGTGTGTCCCAGCTTCACATCTGCATGGAAAGGTGCACGTAGTCTTCGATGGTCCTTGGTTCGCTTGATGCTTCTTTGGCACATTGCTCCTTTCTTGTATGTTGGAAGTCTTGACAGGTTTTTCTGTTCACGAAAGGTGCATGTTTGTTCTCTTGTCCATCCGTGAGCATATCTTGCATGTTTTCTTGTTAGTTTGTCCATGAACATATCTTTGCATGATCATCCATTTGTGAGCACATCTCTTCACATGCATCATTCATTCTTCCATTGGTGAGCCTGTCTTTCTGCATGTGCTCCCTTCGTTCATCCCATTCGTCGTCGTGCCATGTTTGTTAGTGTACCTGTGCCTGTAGTCACTCATGACGAGACGACATCAAATCCAAAATCCTCCTAGTCGACCATGACACATGATCATTTTGGATGTAGGTGATCAGGAGAGGCAGTAAGGTTGTGAGGCACGATGAAGGGTCTGGGAACTACTGATGAAAACTGTGCAAGAGTCACTAGGTGATGAAGATGGGAAATCCAAGTTGACAGTGACTATCCGCGAGGTCTTGCTTGGCTAGAAGGAAAAACTGTGCAAATTTTGGGAGGGAGAATCCGAGTTGCAGGAAGGAAAATTTTGCACAATTTTCTGGGGGGAATAGGCCAGGCTGCATGGAGGATCAACAGGCAGAAATTGCACAGTTTTTTGGAGGAAATGGCTGAGGATCCTGGCAGCCAAAACTAAGCAATTCCCAGAGGGAATTTGTAGTTGGCTATTGGGTCACTGGAAACAAAAAGTGTGCAATTCCCAAGGGGAACAGGTAGTCAACTGCTGGGAGCTTGGTAGCAGAAACTACACAATTCCTAGAGGGAACTAGTAGTCTGTTGCTAGGAGTTACTGGTGAGGGAAACTACATTGAGGCTGGGAGGTCAGCTTGCTGATCATCTTTGTGCAATTTCTGAGCTGAGCGGACTACTGGGTTGCAGAAGGCCTGCTCATGAAAACTAAGAAATTTCTTGGATGAGTAGCCCATCAATTTTCGGAAGGACTGACTGGGAAAACTACACAATTTTCTGAGGGAGATAGGGACTAACACTTGGTGTCTGTCCAGCCTGTCTACATAATTTCCTCAGTTAGCAAAGTGGGCAAGGTCAGCAACTTCTGCGCAATGTTTTAGGGGAGTCAGTTCTGGGGTGATTTTTGGGTCTGAGTCTTTGGGTGGCTAGCATGAAAGCTGATTGAATCACTTCCGATCTGTGCAACTTGGAAATACTTGCTTGGTGATTTCACACTATTCTGGGTGATAGTTGATTGAGTCGATGGCAGGGTGATGGTCCGACTATCGAAGGGGAGTCCAATCATCAAAACTTCAGCAAAATGACTAAGTGTGTGAATAATCGAAAGATGCATATTTGATCATGCAAACACACACTCACATGACTCAATGACGAGACAACTCAAACCATCCAAACACACATGTTCAACATGACTGACCAATGGTGCAAGCGGCACTTGTGAATGACCATTGATCGAACATGACGACGCTTGTGCGATAGTGAATGTGACTTCGTGTGTGAGTGCAACAAATGATTTCATAGCGGACACAACATGTACACATGAAGCAAAGACTTTGAGCACAACCAGAACATGGTCGCAAGCATGACTTAGACACTAACATGCAAAAACTTGAATGAAATGAACAAGCAAGGTGGATGCAAAGACTGACATGGGCTCACAGAGTGAACTTGAGGGTGTGTAGTCATCAAGTGAAGCTCTCAAGGGAGGCTCCGAAATTGGGTGTAGGCCAAAATTTTGGAGGGTGGTTGTAGTCACTACAACAGAAAGCTAGAGAAGAAAGTACTTCATCATCAAGGAATAAAGAATAAGAACCCAAAATTGATGAAATAACTTCTTTACTAAGAAATTTGTCCAATCGAATTTCAAGAATGGAAACTCAGGCCAGAGTATCCCAACATGTTGCAAATAGACCTCCAATACAATATAGAAGACCTTTCGGGGAATGTTACTAGGAGAGACATAGAAAGGGTGATCTTTCGAGGAGAAAGGTTTACGGAGAGTTCGGGTCGGCGAATCTTGCGGAGCGATGGTGTTTCTTCAAACGATCAGGGAACTTGAAGGTCAAGCCGCCGCCGCTGCCCTAACTGCACAACTCTGCATAGAATTGGGGGGATACCAGGCAGAGGAAAACGCCGCGCAAAACCTTCACCTGCGGATTTGGCCCGGATCCGCTACGGGAAAGCCGATACAAGATTTGGAACAAAGCAAACGAAATCTGGGTTTTATCCTCCACTCCTCGGCATAGGATGATTCAGTTAAGAGGGATCTGGGTGCCACATTTCACTGTGTCTGGTTTCAAGTATCAAATCTGCCGGAATACAACAAGTTTAGAATGGAGGCGATGGCGATGGCGGTTTTTCGAGGGTTTTGGGTCTCAAAAAAACTGTTTTGTGCAGTCGCTAATCTGATAGCGCAATACTGCGTTGGATCGAATGAGGGTCTGACAGATGGTTTCGCTACCAATCGAAACCCTGACTTGATCAGCCGGGCGGATCTGGTCATCCAGATGACCAAAAAACTACAGATGAGCCCTGATCTGATAGCATACTCATCGACCAACAGGGCGATGCTCAGATCGGGCCATGGACCCATAGAACAAGCGCCGTTGAGACCTGATAAGGCACCATATCCTATGAATAATATTGCTGGGCACAGATTGGGTCATGGGCCTTC
Source organism: Pinus taeda (assembly GCA_000404065.3). Classification (NCBI taxonomy): domain Eukaryota; kingdom Viridiplantae; phylum Streptophyta; class Pinopsida; order Pinales; family Pinaceae; genus Pinus; species Pinus taeda. The sequence continues at coordinate 18,241 of APFE030070738.1, read as the reverse complement.
AGATCTCGTGCTATGTAGAGCAGATCCACCCTTATACAGGCCAGATCTGGAAACTCACTCCCCGGAAAAGACGACTGACGATAAAAAAAGCTCTCTTTTTATTAGATCTATGGGAGGGAGCACAATATGCATCGAAATAGGGAATTGGGAGGCAACATAAATCCTCAAACAGAGGATTCAGGAAAAGACTGGAATCCCACCATGCAAACAGCTCCTCCTCTATGCAGGGAAGGTAATTCAGGAAGGGTTCAAGCTAATGGAATATGGAATAGCAAAGGACTCTACCATCTGCCTCAGCTCAAGATTGCGCGGAGGCTGCCCCGGCTCAAGTTCAAAAGGACTAGCATCCTTCAAAGATGCAGTCAAAGGGAAGATGGAACCACAAAAGAAACCAGAACAGCAAACTACAGCACCAGGGGCATACATTGTCGAGCAGACAGCACAGAACCCTGCATTAATGATCTCCATCCCAGAGGTAAATGAAATACAAGCTGAATATTCAACAAAAGCAGTAATATGCAGGTTCAACGGATTTTGGCCCAAACCGGAAGCCCTTATACAATGGATCTACTCCATATGGACAGAAAACTGTGATATTCACCTGTGCTCTAAGGGATTCTTTATTGTCAAATTTGATACCATAAAGGACAAAGAATATGCCTTGAACGAGGGTCCATGGTTTTGGGGGAATGCTGGACTTTTCGTGAAATCATGGTCCCCGGATTTTGACCCAAACAGCATGGTGGTCACCAAAATTCCAGTTTGGGTAAAGTTGTTTAACCTACCTATACACTTTTGGCACTACAAAGTTCTGGAAGGAATAGGCAACACCCTGGGAACTTTTATAAAAGTAGACAATGAGCGCCTATCCAGGGATATCTACACATTCGCCAGGATATGTGTGGAGGTAGATCTCAGCCAAGGCCTACCAGAGCACATACTACTAATCCATAATGGGAATCAATGGGCACAACCTTTTGATTATGAAAACACCGCCTTCCGCTGCCGCATATGCCGACAAACAGGTCATCTTCAGAGTGCATGTCCACAAAATAAAAAAGACAGGAGAAGGAGACAACCACCAAAGCAGAAAGGTTGGCAATTTACATCCACAAGCGCCAAGGACATTGAAGAGGAACTGAAAGCAGAAACCACGAGCATTCTACAAGAAGATGAAGATGGAAGGAATAATCCAGAAATCAGCAAAGAAAATTACCCACAACACCTACAGAATAATGGAAATCTGATTGAAGGAGCAACAGATACAAATGCAAATTACCCACAGCAGCAATATGAGAACTCCGGACAGGAAATTGGGGGCAGCAAACGAGCATACTCACTATCAAGTACAGATTCTGAAAAGGACTTCATGTCTGCCACAAATGAAGCACAAATGATTATTGTAACAGCTCCGCCAAACAATGAAGGTTGGCGGAAAGTGGAAAAAAAGAAAGGTAGGAAAGTCTAGATAGACAGTTTTTTTGATTGATCTATAGCTCCTGATTGCACCCTGTGAGGTGGTTTTTTTGCATGCACTTTCAACAAATATATGACCGATACAGTAATGCCATGGGCATCTGCTTATGTAATTTTCAAATCTATAATGAAAGTTACTGATTTTTCCAGTGGAAAAAAAAAGAAGACCTTTCCAACCTCAAATTTTGCAAAGACCAAATAATGACCAACAAATTCAACCTCCATTAATAATTTATGATCAAGACCCTGAAGAAGTTGTCCCAGTTGTCACAAATGATATCAATTATTTTGAAGATCCATCATCTCAAAATGTTATTGTCCCTACCACTCAGGATCAACCTTTTACTCAAAATAAAGAATCCTATCAAGTTTGTAAATACCAAGATTTTTCTGAGTTTCTCATTACTGAACTGAATAGGAGATATGACCTAAGACCTAGACAAGGTCCTGATAGTCTTGTAAAAATGTTACCTTTAATGAGCCTCAAGAGAAAGCTGTTGAAACACCATCTGTTCAACCTCAAAATCAATTACAAGAACAATGTTCTACAAAAAAATATGTTGCAATTGTCTTTAATGTTGAAAGAGAATTAGAAAGGGTAAAAATTCCAATTCCTTTATCTGAACTTTCAAGGAATCCAGGTTATAAACAAGAAGTCTGCAAATGGATACAATCTTCAAGTGTAGATGTTGAAGGAGATGTAATTAGCCTTCAAGATGAGAAGCCTTCAGTTGTGTTTAGGCCTAGTTTAGATATTATAAATGAAAGTGTGCCACCTTTCTATGTTACATTAAAAATTCATGATTTTCTTTTATACAAATGTATGCTAGATTCTAGTGCTTCCCATAATCTGATGCCTAAAGTTATCATGGACCAACTTCAGTTTCCAATTACTAGACCCTATCATGATTTATATACATTTGATTCAAATAAAGTACCTTTCTTGGATTTAATCAATGATTTAGTTGTTACACTTGCCGAAATCGCTGTGAAGAGCATAGTATTGGATATAATTGTTACAAACATTCCTCCCAAATTTGGTATGTTGTTATCAAGATCATGTTGTGCTAAGCTTGGAGGAATCTTACAGATGGATATTTCCTATGCTACAATCCCAGTTTATGGTTATACAGAGAAGTAAGATTCATAAACATTGTCTGTAAAGCTAATCAAGCAATAAATCATCCTATATATGCTATTGATCAAGATTTTGGATGCTTTACTTTGGATGCAAGTGATTTGTGCAATCCAAAAATTAGAATCAAAGATACTGTAAATATGCCTCAGTTTTCAGATAATGATGTTTGAAGAATTTATTTTGATGGAGCATTTTCTAAGGATGGAGATGGAGTAGGAATTGTACTCATTTCACCTGAAATGAAAAACATTACTCAATCCTTCAAATTATATTTTGAAGTCACAAATAATGTGGCAGAATATAAGGCTTTAATTTTACGATTGGAATTACCTAAAAATTTGAAAGTACAAAACCTGGTAGTATTTGGTTTTTTAGAGTTGATTGTAAAACAAATCAAAAATATCTGTCAAACAAAACATCCTAGACTCAGAGCTTATAGAAATTAAGTATGGGATTGTGTGGAATGTTTTTCAGGCTTTCAATATTTTAGAAATTCCGAGAGAAAATAATATTCATGCAGATTCCTTGGCAGTTTCTGCAAGTTCTTTCAAAATATCTGAATTACTGATTGTGGCTTTCCTTCAGCATACAATCTCTATAGAGGAAAATTGAACCTTTCTGATTGATTATACAAGAACAAGTAAACAGAATTTGACTGGTGGTTGAATGATCCTTCAGCACTGAACTTTAAGAACTGAGCATGAATTACATCTTACAAGAATTGGTTGTAATTGAACATAATTGAAGGTTTCTTGTCGGATGAAAACACTAATAAGAATGCTAAGACAACTTCATCTACCTAGTGATCATTTGGATATCCTAACAGACAAGAAACCATGGAAATTACATACCTAGACATCTTAGGGAATATTGCAAATGGATAAGGTGGATTTGTCTTAAGTAATTCAAAATTCTCTGGTAGGAATGACTAAAAATATAAGCTCTATGTGAGAAAGAAAGCTTTTGATAAATCTCCATAAGGGCATCAGTAGAAAAAGGTTGAAGGGAGTCCTTAGGTTTTAATTGCAAGGCTTGACAAATCGATTTAGAAGTTATGGAGAAAAGAGTCACATTATTTTGAGCAACTATAACTCTTTGACTTGGGAGGTATTGGGATTCGCACCAGGTGACAAACTCTGTGAAGTGATGTGTCTGAGGGAGACAAAATTGAGCAAGCAAGGATTCCTAGAAGGAGAATTCGTCACTGGTGTCCTCATAGTTTTGGAATGCACAATTGTGAAGCTCATACAAATCGAGTTCATAGTTGGTTTCAATAATCTTGAAATGGGTATCATTGAGAGGTAATTCATCTAGATTAATTACGGGAGGTAGTAGAGGATTCTCTATAGATACTTTGGATTTTCCTTTATGGTTGGCCATTTTGGAAAGAATCAAAATCACTGAGAATGATTGAGAATTTACGCAAGAGCGGTAGTGATTGATAACTGTTGGTCGCTAGAATTTTCTTGGATCACATTCTGAGAGCTCTATTTTAACTATTGGTCACTAGAATTTTCATGGATCACATTCCGAGAGCTCTAGTTACAAGAGTAAAGTAAAAGAATTCGGTTTAATGGGATCATGGCTTTATTATTTTGTTCATAATGATTTTATATCAATTTAATCATTATTGACGTAGAGGATTAAGTGTTTTGAACATTGGCGGGAGCAATTAATTTGACAACAGTCGCCTGACTTGTTTGGCGGGAAAGATGGACACGATTAGAAATGGTGGAAGGTTGGTGGAGGATAGGAAAAGTAGAAATAATAGAAAAGGAGGATAAGTGGTTTGCGGGGGGGTAGGGGGCTAGTGGTGGCATATGATTCTAAGTGAGGGGGGTCCCGCAATTGATAAGAGGTCGACACATATACATAATCAGCATCAGAGAAACCACTTTGCCGACCCCCAGCCCCCTCCCCACTAATTGTCGGGAGTGTGGGGGGTCCTGCAATTCATTTGCTGCCGTCAATCTAGGTGTGTGGAATCATGACCATTGAGAGCTGTGCACAAATTATGTCTTCAACGACAATCAAATCAAAAATTATTTTCAATATATTATTTGAAAAATATATAATTCCCGAATAAAAATAATACAATTAGCGGCATTTAACTTTGCACGCTTATTCTCAAACATAAAAATAAATTTCTCTTTTTTCTTTTATTTCATTCTTTATTTTTTCTCTTTTCTCTTTTTTGATTTTTCATTTCTTTTTCTTATTTAGATTTTTCTATTTTCTTGCAATCAAAAGAATTTTGTAAAACAATTCTAAGGGTAAAAATAAGTTACAACAGTCACTGCCCACGAAATTATGCAAAGATGAATCAATCAAGCATACACCTGCTTGTGAGGGGCCAGATGTAACACCAGAACTAGATACATCCACCTCGGGACCAACCTCATTCTGTGGTGCACAAGGGAGAGAGACTCCCAAAATCTAAAAAACCAAAGGAGGGTTAGATGAGACTTGATCATGGGGACATAGAGATTTGCAAAGGTTGGGAATCAGAGGAGGCTCAAAGATCATAATCTCATTAGAAGACATGGGAGGCGAGAAGGGACTACGTGAGACCAACAAAAAGGGGGGTTGATATTCTATGGGAACCTCAATGTGAGGAGAAACCACATCCACGTAGGCACCGAAATCCTCTGGAGATGGGGGGAAGTGTAGATGAAGAAGGAATTGTATCCAAAGGTCCCACATCCAAATCAAAATTTAGAGAATGAGAAATACTTGGGTGCTTGTGGTGGTTTGTGGAGCAGGGCTCTTCATAGAACAACGTTTGTAGATTGGCTTCCAGAAAAGACCACTCGACCGATGTTGATACTTACAAGGGCAACGATGCATGATATGGCCTATATGATGAGAGAAGAGACAATGAAAGGGGATACCCCAGAAGTCTACCCATTACCTAATTTTAATGGGACCCCACTCCAGATCAATGTTTTTAGGAAGGCTTCCCGAAATGTTAACCTCAACCAACATCCAAGAAATATGTGATAAAAATAGAGTATAGTACCTAAATGCCTCTCCAGGTGAGATACCTGGAGAGTGCCCAAGCACTACACACAATACACACTCAATCAGGAGAAAAACCAAGTACATATAGGCTTTCACGCAATTAGGTGGTTTCAACCACTCCCTAGATAGCAGGATTTGAGACCTAATCTTTGAGTCTCAATCCTATCCTTAAACAACTAACTATATCTTTCTCCATTAATTCTAACACTCCCCCTTAATGCAAAAAGGGTACTAAACAATAACATACGCCTGCTGGTCTCAGTCTCAGCTAGGCTTACAATGGTAAAAGATAGAGCTTTTATCTTTGTCTTCTTGCAACAGAGGCCATACTTGTTCATTTGTGGATGAGACTTCATCTTCACTTTCTTTGCCATGAGGTAGTGTTGTATCATCACCTCATTTCTTCCCCTATGAAGGTAAGCTTGAATTCTTATTCTTCCCCTCCTCAGAATTATGGCAGGCTGGATAGGAGAATTTTCCTTCTCACTATTTTCGGTGTCAACCATATGAACGCCAATGATGATGTCTTCACCATTCATTAATGCAACTTCTGTGTTGACTTCATAAAGACATGGTGTTTCAATCCATGCTTCAAGAAACTTCAATTCTTCTTCAAACTTCGTTGCTTTTTCCTGCCTCCCAATATCTGCACAAAAAACAATGTTAGATTTAAAAAGAGGACCACATTTTCTTTTATCTTCCCACTCCTTCAGGAGAGCTTTCATTTCTCCATCTCTCCCTACTCCATCCCTTTTTTCTGACATAGTTATGCCTTCAGCTTCTTCACTCCATTTTGTTGTTGCAGGCATGTTTTGCATTTGATCTGTATGTGAGGATAGGCCTTCTTTCTCACCAAATAGTAATTCATCAATAAGATGTTTTTCCATCATCAAATTGATCCACTCATCATGAGATATATAAGTCTCATCAAACTTGATTTCTGCATTTGGAAAACTTTTAGGTTCTACAATAATGGATGTGTTTTCATCATCACAAGTTTTAGTTACAGACACACATTCATAACCCATCATTGCATCTTCAGTTTCATAATCAAACATGGGATCATTTTCAAGAGCATTATCTTTAGAATCATTGCCCTCATTCAAACAATATTTCATCTCTAAAACATCCCATAAAAATTTAGTACTAAGAATCTCTCCATATTCATATATTATGCTAAGTATGATGTTGACATCTAATGCAGATGTTATAAGACTTAATGCCGATGCATCTCCACTATCCTTAATAACATCTTCAACATAATCCAGTAAATTTACCTTCCATAGTATTGTTTTTATTTCATTTTCCCATATTTCATAATTCATACCTGAAAAAGATGGTAAATCTGGCATTAACCATTTAATAATCTCACCAAATTCCAAATCTACATCTTGATCAGCTACAGGTCCATCACCATCAACCTGAAATGCATCACTAAATTCAGTGAAAAGATATTTTTCATTTCTCCTTTGATGCTTTATCCTTAGTTTTCTTCAAGACTCTTTCAATTTACTTTGAAGACCCATTTTCTCCCCTATCAATTTCGGATCTGGAATTGATCCACCACGCTCAAATTCTCCACCAGCACTCGTATATCTCCATCAGCTCTATGACTCTACAGACAGGTCAAACAATCTCCTCTTCAGGCAAATACACACACAATGAGAGATTTCCTCACACTGCTGGCAGCGTCCCATGACTCTCACCAGTGCCACGTAGATCACTTCACAGGTAGTTCCTCAACAACATTCACAACTGCTTTAGAGTAATCCAACAAGCACGTAGCTCAATCACTAGGTTACGCTGATCTCCACCAAGCACTCAAATCTCCACAGATCTGCACAATCTAGATACACAATGCACACTGCTTCTCCACATAGTGCACAAATTAAGCAACACTCATATTTCCTTGACTATACACGTAGACTCCTTGATCACGTAGTCTCCTTGACCGACCATGCAATAAGCAGTAGCAGATCTTACTTCACAACAGATCTTCGTTGACGCGGGTTCCTTGACCATGCACACAGATCTCAGTGTATCTCTTTACAAATCACATCAAGAACCACTCCCTTTTTTTAAAACTCGATTCAATCCTTCCTTCAATTTATTTGGCTTTGGTGGAAATCCAAATATCAAAAATCGGGACATCCCGCGACTAAGATGTCGGCAAAACTGGGAGATGATACACTTTCTAGAGAGAACACCATAGGGATCCGCTCTCTTCTTCACAGCGCTCGAACATGCAGTAGCAAAGAAACAATATTAGATTTCAATACGATTGAATAACCCAACAACTGCTATTAATCAATACAATCCACCATTAATGGCATTTGGGCAGCTTCATTGGTGGCAGTTCTGGTCCACACGACATTTTTTCCTTGTCTAGCTCCTACACTAGCCACAACACCATTATTCAACATCAAACAACAACGTGATTTTGAAAGCAAACCTCCGCTAAGGATGGAGAGAAATCAACAACTACTTCCTCCCATGGCCTCTGGGCAAACTAGCTTCAACGGCCTTCAGCGTAGTGTGTGGATCACCCCCTTGTGCTGGATCACGACCTCCTGCTCACTGCACCAAAATTCTCCATGCTAAATAACTATAGCTTCAAAAAATACTTGACAAGCTTTCTGTTGGGTGTCTGCGGGATTTCTTGCTTCTGTCAGTGTCAGTGTCTTCACACTTCCATCAGTGATCAAATTACTCTTTTGTGGGCATATTAGGTGTCTCATTCAATCAGCTGCATTCCATTAGGTCATGGATCAGCTGATGGTAGTGGTTTCATTTCAGTTTCCCTCATGTCATATACCTGCTGGCTCATTTAAAACCTATTTTCAGTCATCTATAGACATTTCAGTTCATTTCATTCAGTTTTAGGGTTTAGTTTCACTGGGTCTAGGGTTTGTCATCATGGTCATTCAAAATTGAATAAAAAGGTCAGCAGGCACACGAGGAGGATAAATGAGTTCATAAAATCATAAATTTACTTCTGATATGCTCAATAAATCTTTTTTTACCTCAAAACTCTGTTTTGAGGTGAAAACAGAGTTTTTCTATTTTTTGTAAAAATTTCATGCAATTTAAGTGTTTCTATATGTAATAAGCTCAGCAGTTGTTCCTGGTCACCTTGCCAACTCCTGACACTGTAAAAACAAAAGCACTAGGGCATCAATCCATCTAATTGTCAAGAAAAAGTCAAACTTCAAATGAAAAACATAGTTTTTGAGAAAAAGTGACTAAGACTTTATAAAAGTGGGTTTGCAACGGAGAAAAATTAAAATGTATCATATATAAACAAAATTCATGCTAGCTACTCCTTTCATTGTGCAAAAAGTCAAATAGAGAGCCAAAATCGCATTTTGAAGGGAAATTGAGCAAAGGAGGAAGAAAACTCAAAATTTGCACCAGGTTTGCCTGGCGCTGCGCATCAGAGGAGCGTTATGCATTAGACAGTTTTTGCCAGTGTTAAATTACACAGGCGCTATGCATCAAGTAGGCACCGTGCATTGGGCTCAGTGCACTGCGCATTGGCCAGGGAGTTTATAAAATAACTCAGATTTATCCCAAACTCTCCCAAATGCTGCATTTCACTCCTACAAGTAAGTTTTCATCGATCTTGTGCTGAAATTAGTCTTCTTCATGTTTTTTTCATGAGTTTTGCTTCTTAAAATCAAAACCCTAGCTTGCTTTCATACATTTTCACCTCATTGCAAAATTTTCACTTTATTACAAAACCAGCATCCTTTGTTCCTTTTTCCAAACTTCATTGCCCTAAAACTACCCATTAATTCCATTTTCCCTTTCGATATTCCCCTAAGAAACTAATTCCCTTCATTAAACCCTAAGTCCGTCATAAGTCAAAACCCTAGTTCCTAAATCTTTCCCTTCATTCCCCTACTCCACTTAACATCTGCAAAATCTCTTCATACTCACCTTCTTTGTCCCCACCCATTATCATTGTTCACCATACTATCATCACATTACATCATTAAGACAAGCATGGAAAGAAGTAGTGAATCAAGTTTTGAAGAAGATACACTTAGTGATAGCTCAAGGGAAAGAAATGTGCAGTCCAAGAAGCCTCACAAGGGTGGAAAAATCATTAGGGAGGAACCTATTAGCATGAGTGAACTCCTTGCTTTCCCTCTAGCCACCACATATTTCAGATATTAGTCCTGTTTTGAGTTTTGTGAAATGGTTGAGAGGGTCAAGTATCACCATGAGTTAGCAAGGCAGTTTGTGATAAACTTGAATAACAATATGGTGCATCTTGATGGGGTCAACTTCACTCTTTCACCAACTATCATTTCAAAGGCCACAAGAATTCCAGATGTAGGGGAAAAGTGGAACAAAAGGAAAAATATTAGTAAGCGGCATTATGAACCTTATATCAAGGCCAAGTACCATGGTAAACTTAGGAGGGTGTTTCCTTTCAAATTCTTGGAGGACCGGTATGTTCCACTCATGAAACTTATTATAAAATACTTTACATGTGAGGGTAGGTTCTCCAGACTTTATGCCTACCACATCAGATTGCTTATGCACTTCACCAGGGTCAGAATGATGAGCATCCCTTATTTCATATGCAAAAGAATAGATAGGATGACAGTAATTGCAAAAAGAAAACCATATCCACAATAGCTCAATAGTATTTATCATTTTTCTCTTATTAAAATTTTTGTTTTGCATCAGCTCACTCAGTTGGGAGTGCCATGGGAAAATTTCATTGCCAATGAGTGCTTCAAGGGGCCTCAAATATTTTCAGATCCTCAAGAAGAAGGTGAAACTTCCGGGCAACAAAAGGAGCTTGAAAATAAAATAGAGGAGGTTCATGCTCCTGTGTTTGTCACTTATGAAAGAGGCACTAGGATGCTCTTAAATGTCGCTATCAAGCAAGTACTATCTCCACCAGGGGTGGAAGGGGTCTCGTTCTCTTCACCGGACCACAGGCAAATGCTATCTTCACCAGGGGTGAAAGGGGCTTTTCCTTCTTCTCCAGCTAAAAAGATAGAGGGCAGAGACAAAGGAAAGCAAAAGATGTGTGAGGAGGCCCCTACTAAAGGGAAAGACATGGATTTGTTTTGATTGAGGAGGATGTCACTGATTTGGGCTCTCAAAGCTCAAGACTCAAGGACATGATTATCAAAGAGAAGGAGGCTGAGATACAAGCCTTATCACTTAATCTTGAGAGGGCCAAATGGATCATCAACTTTATTGAGAAGGAAAACAAGCAACTGGAAGATAAGCAAGCTATTATGGAGCTGCAAATGATTAGAGAAAATAGGCAAGTGGCAAAGAAAAGAAAGATCAAGATGACTTCCCTTGAACAAGAAATTGAGGCTGACTGAGAATCATGGTTGGAGAAGGCAAACAGTCACCTTGATAAGATGCTTGAGAAATCCAACAAAGAGAAGAAAATGTTGCGCCATATGGCCTATCACTACCTAACCCAGAACAAGATTTGCAAAACAAGGGTAAAGAGGCTAAAAGCTAAGTTAAAGAGAGCCTTGAGAGTCAAGAAAGAGCATGATAAACTCAAAATTTTGGCTGAAGCTTCATTAGCTTAGAAAAGCACTTAATATGGTTGATTCTTGCTAAATTTGAAGAAATTTTGGGAACTTTTTGTCATTTTGCAATTTTGTACATAAAAAAAACAAGAAATTTCAGCTAATGCACAACGCCGCATTGCATTGACTCACTCTTTTGCCAAATGGATTGTAGTTTTGGATTCCTCATGAAAAAACAATGAAACCCAAAAAGTTTCATAAATTTTGGAGGAGATTTGGGTCACTTAAAGGGCAAAAAACACCTAAAAAATGCCCTCTCTGCCACTTTTTCGACCCATAGGAAGCAGTCTTGGAAGAAATGATTTTTTAAGTGGCAAATCAACTCCAAATTAGAAAATTCAAAGTGTTCTAGAAATTAGACAGGCAGAGCTTTCCAACAAGCCATTGTGGGACTGATTTGGTGAAGTGCAAGGCCTCCAAAAGCATTCATGAAGTGGCGCTGCGCATCAGGCAATATTTTACCAATTTTGCCTAAAACTCAGAATTTCACCCACTTTGACTACCAATTGACTTTTTCTTTTCTCCTTGGTAAATTTGTGATGGTAAATGATGTAAATTTGATGAAAATTTGACTTGAGGGGCTAGATACATCAGTTAGAGGTGGTTTGAGGTTGAATGAATCAGCGTCCCTGGTTTTAGAGGCAAGCTGTTCCACTGCCTATATTCCTGTTCTTAGTTTAGATATGGTTGAAACCACCCCTCTTCTCATGGATTCGACCCCTGATGGCTAGGATAGGTGATTTGATGCCTATATTATGTACTTTCTTAGTCATTTGTAAAGGTTGGACTCTTGTGGATGCTTTGAGCTTCATTGTAAATCATTTTTGCAGTTTGGCAAGGAAATGAACCAGGGTTTTGCAGAATTTTGTGGGATTCTTGTGGTAATGTGTCTTTGCATTATTTCTTCCTTTGTTATTTAGTTTCTCTTATGTGTTATATGTGGCAGCATCTATTTCTTTCTTCATATGTAAATGAATCAAGATAGATAGGTGGAATCCATTGATATTCAGTGCTCTGCCTTGGGAATACATTTAGTTTTTAATGTTTTCTGTTGTTTGAAGAGGACTCATAAAATTTGCATGCCCTCTCCAACTCCTCACTAGTCTTAGACTTACCATCACACTCAATTCAAAGTGCCAAAACACCTACCTACCTTGCCCCACAGAACATCCTGCAAATCTGAGTTGATTTCCCGGACCCAAAGTTGCCTTCTTCATTTGATCCAGCAACCAACCATCAAAATCAAACAAAATCCTCTGACCTAATATACCTAGCCTAAAATCAACATTCATTTCAGTCATCTCAAGCCCTAGTTGCCAATATTCTAATTGAGATTGACAAGGAGAGAGCCCTCTCCCGACCTGGTAGGTCTAGCTACTAGGTTAAGCATGGTTTGATGTTACCCTAGACCTATCTTCCTTCAGCCTGAGGTAGATTTAGACGTTAACAACTTCCTTGATTCGTTCACTAATAGTTACAAGGCACAGGACGGTAGATCTATCTTCTTACAAGCTCCTGTTTCTTGATTTCGCGCACGTGGTGTTATTGGTTATGGTGTTTGCATTGTTCGCCCTTATGGATCCCAACGTTGTGGGCTGTTACTACACAGATGCTAGAGAGGACCAGAAGCAACAAGTCATAAGCCTCCCATTCGCAGTTGGGACTGTTTCCAGTATGGTCTCCATTAAGTTTCCTTCAAAACGCCATGGAATTGGATATCCCGCTAATGGAGCTGTCAAATAATGAATAGCTTGCAACTCGCCAGGAATTTGACTCTATCAGCCTCCTCCGATTAATAGCACGCCAATCCAATCAGTGGCAGCCTCCACGCAACCTTTATCAACCTCCACATAGCCTCAATCGGCCTCCACTCTGTGAAATGATAGGGCCTCCCTCAAGCAGGTGTGAGCTCCTCTATGTGTCAATCTTGCAGCCTTCTCTAGTCACGCTGCAAAATGGAACGCTAAAATAGATCCACAGATTCTAGTCTCAGGCAGTCCACCTTGACGCTCCGATCTCCTCGTGGTTCAATTTGTGTTGCGACGTTGCCACAAACACTAGCGCTACCTCCGCAACAATCTGAAGGTCAAAGAACGCAGGCTTCCACACAACCAACAACCAAAATTCGCTGTTGTTTGTCGTCAGCCTCCTCTGGCGATCAGGCCTCCTTCTTGACACAGGTCCAGTCGTTCATCGTACCTCATGTCCACGCTTCTCCCTTGGGCGAACTAGAAGCCACCACACAACGCTTCATCTCAGGTTAACAGCTCTCCCTCATGGTGATGCATGTAGCTTAAACAGTCGGTGCGATTTACCACCGCGGACTCATGAAGGTCTTCGCTACTGTACACCAGATATCTGCAACGATCAATAAAATAGAAATGGGCAGAAGGATAATAGTGGGATCAGTGCAATTATGCACCTAACACTTGCAATGATTTCGCCTTAGTCGCACTCTCCACTCAGCGTACAGGATTGATAACCCTGAAGCTCTAATACCATGATAAAAACAAAATATATTACCTAAATGCCTCTCCAAGTGAGATACCTGGAGAGTGCCCAAGCACTACACACAATACACACTCAATCAACAACCTAGTACATATAGGCTTTCACACCATCACGTGGTTTCAACCACTCCCTAGATAATATGATCTGAGACCTAATCTTAGAGTCTCAATCCTATTCTTGAACAACTAACTATATCTTTCTCCATTAATTCTAACAATAGGTTTATGCTCCCAAAATGTTAGCAACCATATAAACAAAACACCCGATAGAATTCCCAATTTCCATGAAGACGTTGGACGTCCAAAATTCAACTGGAAGACCTAGTAACTTGGCCCACACATATCGATTACAAAAAGTCTCGGAAAATGGATTAAAACCAATATAACACATGTATAGTTGTTAAAAATTGCGACCACAGACTAGGAAGCCTTAAGAATGCGTTGTGCATCATCCTAATCGAGAAAATATATACCAAACTAACTTATTCATTGGCAAATAGACTTTGGAGGAACATTTTAAAATGAAAGACTAGTGATATTTAACCCAATCCTACATCTCAAGCTCAAACATTTAGGTGACCATACGAGAGTGTCACCACTAAAGAACATTATTGTTGAAGCTATGCTGAATCCCTATAAATCCTAAAAAAAAAAAGGTTAAATTTTAACCAAAATTTAATTTTCCAAATTCCAACCAAAACTTCCTAAACATACTTATAATAACGCTCCCATTATAACTTGTTCATGAATTTGGTCAGGTTTTGGATGTTGTCTATTCAAGTGGAACCAATCGGTACGGTATACCCGCTTATCTTATTTGGTCAGCGTTTGATTGTCTCATCAATTTGGACGAGTCGATACGCTTTACCTAGACTAATAGCTGACTTGCGTGACGGCCTTTGATTACTGTTTGACTAATGGCTGACTTGATTTCCTCTCAAATTTCGTTTCCTATTCCCTCTAAATGTTGCTCGATTGATGCCAATGAATTCTCACTACCTGTTGCCTTTTAAATGCTGTTTGAATATGCCATTGTGTAATCATTAGAGATTTTGGAATTAAACTGGCGCAATGTTTTTATTATTATAGATTTGGGAATTTTTTGCCCAAAACCGGCGAATTTTGTTTTATATCAAATATAATAGAGCCTACCGGCGAATTTTGTTTTATATCAAATATAATAGAGCCTACCGTATCGTATGGAGTCGTTCAAGCAGAGGAAACAACATTCAATTGCCAGACCGCTGTCCGTTGGCCGTTAGTGTAGGTATTATGGGGTATCCCTTACCCTCTCGTTCGAGTTGAATAGACAACATTCTAAAGCCGGACCGCTCTCATGAACACGTTATAATGGGTTTGAGGGTATGGTGTGGGAGCAGGGCAGCTCATTGATTTTAGAATGGGAAGTGAAAAGAGAATGACAGAGCAACTCCCCCAGATTGATCTGTCTTGTTTATTTCTCTTCGTTGTGCTGCTGTTTCTGATAAAGGCCGGCTACGCGGAAGATTCCGACAGCATGGTATTTGGTGCCTCTCTCACTGGTAATGAGGCCAGAATCTCTCAGAACGGTATCTTCAAATTGGGATTTTTCAATCTCATGAACAATAACGTTAAAAAATGGTACGTAGGTATTTGGTATGCTCAAGCTTCACAGCAGACAATCGCTTGGGTGGCCAACTTGGAGCAGCCGCTGCAGAATGCGTCTTCTGTTCTTAATCTCACAGAGGACGGGAGTCTTCTTCTGTCTTATGGGAGATCCACCGTCTGGTTCACCAAGGCTAACGGGAAGAAGCCTTTTTCGGCAGTGATAACAAATTCTGGTAACTTGATATTGCAGGATGCCAAGAATACCTCTGAAATCATTTGGCAGAGCTTCGACCATCCGGAAAATACATGGTTGCCAGGTATGAAACTTGGTAGCAACCAGAGGCTGTCTTCGTGGAAGAGCCCTTGGGATCCGAGTCCTGGCCCCTTCTCCCTTCTTATGGATCCAAGCGGAGCCAACCAGTTCGTGATGATGTTGAAAAATCACACCAAATACTGGCAGAGCGGTGTTTGGAACGGCAATTTTTTCAGCGAATTTGCCGTGCAGTCGCATGACTGGTACGATATTAATTATTTCGATAACAGTTCGTACAAGTATTTTACATTTTCTTTGGCGCATGGAATCACCTATCTGTCGCGTTTCGTTATGGATAATAAGTCGGGACAGATGCGAATGTACATTATGCTGGAAAATGTTGAATTTGTAATTTCAACCGCGCGCGGGAAAAATATTTAATGCACTTCAATACCACCCAGCAAAACCACGAGCCACGTGGAGGCATATCGCAATGGGTGTGGTAAAAAGGGGTTTTTGTCATAGGGCCTCCGAACAACCTAACCAGCTGACACGCGTCGGGTGTACGAACCCAAAACCACTTTCCCCGGCCGGCAAAGGTCGTTTGTTTTGTCAGAGGTTGGTGAGCGAATTGCGTCCGATCAGGTCGCCGGACAAGGATTTCACTC
>APFE030070736.1:0-16633 GCA_000404065.3 Pinus taeda | reverse complement strand
CCCAACCTAACATAGGGTGCAAAACCAAAATTTTCCGGGGCGCTGCCCCGGACCCCATAAAGTGGGGTTACGGGTACCCCTCAAACCCCCTGTTAACTATGTGGAAAGAATATAACACAACCCAACAACTTGCATATCCCCATTTCAAGATACACCTTAAACCCATTTTTTCATATACCCCATATTCCATAGGCCATATGAGCCATATGTACACCATATATGATAGCTCTATAAGCCATACACCGTACTTATACCCATAAAGGCCGAAAAAATTGTATGCCCAATAGAAAATTCATGGTAATTATTGATTAGATAGATAAAAATTATGAAAAAATATCCAAGGCTATAAGAAATGAAATCATTATGGAACTTACCAAGGAATTCAGTAATGAGCTAAAATAATTAAAATATACATTAGCATAAATTTCCAACAATATTGGGAATGTAGACATAAACGAATTCAAAGTTTTCGTGGATGGGATCTCCAACAACTTGAGTTGCCTTCATACAAGTCTCTTCAACATACTAGCTCATAAAGATAATAAAATGGATGATTTTTCCAAAATACATGAAACTATGAAAGTGAAGTTAGAAGAAACACAAATAAGTGATTGCATAGTGAAATTTCACACTCTTTCAAGGTCAAAGCATAAATTAATTTTGTTTCCCCTATAGATTACACAGAAACCAAAATATGATGTACAAGGATTTGATGGAGGGGATGATATAGAGACCACAAGAAGGATAAATAAACTAAGTCACTATTTTGAGTTTCACAAAAGGCATGATTATGAAGAAAAAATAATTTTTGCATCACTATCTCCTAGAAATATTAGCATATGATTGGTACTCACCGTATCACTCAAAAGCCTAGTCATGAAATTGGGATACATTAAGGCAATTTTTTTTCAAGAGATTTAAAAAAATGTGATCCATATTAGATAATTATATTGTTTGTCATCCATATCAATGCATTTTGAGTGGAAAACGTGGAGGAATCAACTCAAGGGACCATTTTTACCAGTGGGACCCAATTTGGCCAAACGAGGTCTGAAATGTTCCGGGAGTGTTTTGAGGCATAAAATGATGTTTTTTAGGGATAAAACCTTGTTTCCTTAGCATTGCACCATCATGCTATTAGACACCCATATATATTTCCAATGGTGCAAGCATCACATTAATTGGAGTCCATATGCAAATGTTATGCCCCGTAGAAGTTGACCTTCCGGTTTGGACACCTATAGTTAAGTAGGATGTCATGTCAACCCCCATTATTCATGAAAAGGGGCTAGCCATGTGTTGGTGATGTAAAAGAATATAGAAGAGTTTATTTATAACTCTAGTTAAGGGTTGATGTAGTTAAAGTTAACCACTAGTAGGATATCGGGTTGTGTTATAACCAGGCTATTAGGAGGAAGAGGCATTTCATTCTTTCGAGAGAATTTTGTTCCATCACTAAGAAAATATAAATAGGAGAGGTAGGAGGTAGAGAAAACATAAACAATATGTTCACTTTAGCAACCCATGGGCCACAAGCATTACTTCTTTCTACCTGCAACCATATTTCCAAAGAAAGAAAGAGAGTGAAGTAACCTCACCTTCTAGCTGGGTTTTCTCTCGAAAGGGGTTCCCACAGCATAGTTTGTGTCTTATGTGTGTGTGTGATATTATTGTTTTTTTATCTACTTTTCTACATAATTTTCATTCGCATGCATGCACTAATTACAGTAAAATCTACAAATCTAGAAGTCAAATAACTTTGTAATAGTGTAAAATTTCAAATTTTTAATATAATATTGTTAGAGTTGTTGTGACAAACTGTCCAGTGGAATATCCACAGAATTTTACATATGATTTGGTGTCAAAGAAGGTTTCTTTTTGTATTTTGTGTAGATTGTAGAGATCTAGATTGGCAAGTCTGAAAATCCTAAAACCCTAATCATGATTGACGAATTTCTAAATGAAACTCATGATCCTGCAGAGGTGAGGTTTATGAGACTGGAACAAGTTGCTTATATCAACCATAATGTAAACCTCCTCATGGAGGCCTTGAATAAAAATTTGGGGATATTAGGAGAACATGGGGATTTGAATGCAGAGGAAAACTCAGAACAGGGATAAGAAGGTCGGAGAGAAACAAAGAACCAGTCAAAGAAAGAACCCATAAAACATCAACCTCGTTTGAGTTTCGTGAATCATTCCCTATTTAAAATATAATAAAAATATGATATCAAGCCATACTACAATGAGATTGACACTTTGAAGCTGAACAATTGGCTGCAACAACTAGAAGTTTATTTTAGTGTCCATCAGATCGAGGAAGGGCATAAGATCTCATTCGTGTGCCTTAAATTAGAGGCCCATTTACTGACTTGGTGGGAGAGCTAGACAGAAACCCTAAAGTTGGAGGGAGAACCTCCAGTGACTAAGTGGGACGTTTTAAAAACCCTCATTAAGTCATAGTTTTATTATATTGGGTACGTGGAGGACCAGCGGATCTGGTGGCATTACTTCAGGAAAACGTTGGGCCAAAGAGTGTAGGACTACACCACAAAATTTGGAAAGATGGCTATAATGTTGGTTATATCTCCAAATTACCCATATTTAATCCTCAAGTATTTGGTTCTCTGCACCACCATCTGCGTGAGGAAGATCTTTTTTTCAAGCTCAAACTGGTGGATGAGGCTTATGTATAGGTGGAAGACCTAGAAAACATAGGCCTACAGAGAGTGCAATAAAGTGGATCGAAGAAGAAGGAGAAACAAGATGCTTATAAGGGGGGAAAGAAGAAGAAAAAAGGGGGAAAATATAAAATGATGGCAACCACAACACACCAGTGAAAAGATCCTAGAAACAACTACAACCACTACAACATTGATTACCATACAGAGGAAAATTGTTGGAAATTGCATCCAGAGCTAAACCTGAAGAACAAGAAGAAAGATAATAAGAAGAAGAATCTCATGGCCACAAATTCAAGCAACCAAGTTGAAAGAAGCTTGGACGTGGATGAGAATATTGTCTCCACTTTAGTGTAGAAGGAGGCAAATCCCAATAGCGTTCAGCAAGAGGAAGAGAAAGAAATGACCAAACTCTTCCATATAAAGATACAGGTAAAGAAGACAAAGATTGATGCCATGTTTGATTCAGGATCGCAGGGGAATCTCATTGAAGCATATCTGGTGAAGAATTTGGGGTTGGAAGTTCATGTACAAACCCATATCCACTAGGATGGGTAAATAAGGATGCATAGATGAAGGTAACAAAACAATGTAGAATTAGATTTACTATTAATGATGATTTTATTGATGAAGTAGATATAGATATGGTTCCCCTTGATGTATGTGGAGTCTTGTTTGCAAGTCCATACATTTACATGTGTGATGCAATATTTATGAGGAGATCCATCCAGTACTATCTCATCAAGGATGTAAATCATTCTCCATCAACATGCATAAAGGAAAGTCGAAAATTTCACTATTAAGTGTCAACCAAGCCAAGAAATTGGTCAGTTCTAGCAAGAAGTATGTTTTATTATTTTTAAGAGAAATCCAGCCTATAGAGGAGTCAATAAGAGGCACGGCATCCCTAGAGGGGTGTGCTAAGAAACATAAACAACAATTGGTGGAGTTGTTACAGGCATATAGGGATGTGTTCTGAGAGCCTAAAGGGTTACCAGCTAAGAGAGAAGTGGAGCACGAGATTCAGTTATTGCCAAACTCCCCATTACCAAATATTGGGTTGTACAGGCAGTCTATTATAAAAAAAGGTGAGGTGAAGAAACGATTGCAATAGTTACTGGAATAGTTTGCCATTCAACTAAGTACATCACCATGTGGATCACCCATCATCATTGTTACAAATAAGGATGGGACTTGGTGGATATGTATAGATTATAGGGCATTGAAAAAAATCACGCTCCAGAACAGATACCCCCTTCACAAGGTAGATGATTTGTTACATCAGTTGCAGCAAGAAAAATACTTCAGCAATATGGACTTGAATTATGGATATCACTAGGTTCGAGTTAAAGAAGAAAATACATGGAAGATTGCCTTCAAAACCAAACAAGGTTTGTATGAGTGGTTAGTTATGCCATTTGGCATATGTAACACACCAACTACATTTATGAGATTAATGAATGATGTATTGTTCCCTTTTATAGATTCATTTTTATTGTCTATTTAGATGATATACTATTATATAGTGCTACTTGGGAGGAGCATATTTCACATTTAATGCAGGTGTTTGGAACATTGAAGAAGCACCAGCTGCTAGCAAATATCAAGAAGAACAAGTTTGCGCAACAGTCTTTGGTGTATTTGGGTATATGATCGTTGGAGGAGAGTTGAAGATAGATCATTCCAAGATGAAGGCCATCACGAAATTTTAAGTGCCTACTAATTTTTTTAAGGTTAGGAGTTTCATTGGGGTAACATGGTACCTTAGGAAATTCATAGACTCATTTTCAGTGGTAGCAGCATTGCTCCATGCCATAATAACAAATGGCAAGAGTTTCCTGTGGGGAAAAGGTCAGCAGCAGGATTTGAAGTAGCTAAAGATGAAGATCAATCAAGCACTGACTCTAGTTTTACCAAACTTGCAGTGGCCCTTTGAAGTGGAGATAGATGAAAGTGGGTATGCTATGAGAGTTATCTTGATGCAGGGAGGAAGGCCTGTATGCTACTATTATCAAGGTTTCATGGGGAAGTTCTCAACTACCCTATCTACATAAAGGAGCTCTATTCCATGGTGCAAGTTGTGAAGAATTCGAAGCACTATCTGATGGGAAAGGAGACATAAATCCACACATATCACAAGTCATTACAATACTAGTAGCCTTAGAGTAAGCTACAATAAACCAGGCATTATAAGTGGATAGGGTGTTTACATCAGTTTCATTTGGTGATCAAGTATAAGAAGGGTAGCACAAACAAGTTGGATGACATGCTTTTAAGGCCACCCACATTAAATATTACAACTTTGGGGACTCTTATGCACATGGATCCATGCACCCATGATGCATACATAGATGCATATTCAAAGGATGAGGACCTCAATGAGGTGTATCAGCAGTTGTAGAGTTAGGGTCATGTGCACGATGAGTCACTCTACAAGATGGATAAGCTATGTGTTCCTAAAGGTGAGCGATTCTAGTTGATTAGAGAAGATCACGCTTCCAAGGTTGTAGGGAAGACTGTGGCTAACTTGCAGATGTATGTGTATCGGCCCAAAATACAAGAGCATGTAGCTAGGCCCATAAGAGGATGTATGATTTGTTTTACGAGTAAGTGAAGCAATAGGAAAGAGGGTCTAGATCATCCCTTAACTGTACCTACTCATTCTTGGCAAATCATTTAAATGGACTTTGTGGCAGTTTTACCGACAACTAGGAAGGGACATGACTGCCTATTTGTGGTAGTTGACAGGTTCAGTAATATGTGTGTTCTGATGCCATGTGTTAGGGTCCTATAATATAGGTAACCAAAGTTTTCCTGTCCAATTACTTATTTGGGGGATCTACTTGTAATTTTTAGCCTATAAATTCACCATGTATTATAATCTAAATTATCTTTATACTAAGGTCTCAAATTTCTGAAGTCATTGAAAATATGTGTTTCAAAAGGGGTCCAGTAGTCTTGATTTGAATTGTAAGGTCCCTAAGGGTCCATTAGTGAGTTTTCATGAGTGTCTTGTCATGAGTGAAATTTAGCACTAATGTCAACCATATTGGAAAGAAGGTGTGATGCACGGCATGGTTCAGAAGTATTCCTATGATAGCTGCAAGTTTCATGTAGAGGATCATCATAGTGAGTGTGATTTCAGCTATCCAAAGAGAAAATGAGAAGAGAGTTTTGAAGCCATTTTACAAGTGTAAAAATGACTCAAAGTCTACATCATATCCTCTCCATTGGAAAGTGCTCTGAATAAGCTTTCCAATGGTATGTGGAAATCCAAAAATGGACTTCTAGATCAAAATATTTGGCCTGTTGAATTCTAAGAGTTTGAAGCTTTTCAAAGGAAGGCATATCATAGGTCCAAAGAGATATCAACGATTAGTGATTTGAGGTTCATGGCATATCGGCGATCACATATCAGAGGAAAGCCACAAACATCAAATCAACGATTGTATGTCAAAAGGTCCTGCATATCGCCAATCGGTGATGGCCAGGGAATAGAGCATATCAGTGTTCGGAGATCATCAAATTGCAAATGAGGTGGATTGACAATATGAAGAAGTTGTGATATGCAAAGTTGCAATGAGAAAAATGGTCAATAGTGTTAAACCACCAGGGAATACTGAAATGAATTTACAAAGGATTTTCATCGCAAAACAAAGCAAGATGGGCCCTTTTCTCTCTCCTCTAGTGGGACGCGTAGTGCAATGTGATTAGTTCCGATAAGGGACACATGGCATAATACAATTGGTTCTGATAAAGCCACATGGTATCTTACATCAACATGACGTGGTAGTGCGATAGACACGTGGCAGGAAATTTCAGCATTTTTTGGAGTCATAAGAGGGAAAAACAAGGTGAAACATGTCACCACTCACAACATTCCACATCACAGTGATGTTGTCACTATTGGAGGTCGCAAACCAAAGGTTGAGGGCTATTGGAATTTCGTAAAGGGTGTCACTTGAAAAAGTTCTGATTAGATGGAGCTCCGATAGAGGGGCTAGCGCATGGTCATGAAGACTTAAAGATTCACAAGGCTAAAACGTGTAACAAAGGAAAATCGCCCCCGATGGGAGTGTTATAGTGTTTTTGGAGCACAAATGTACCAAAAGACACCCCCTTAGCAGTGGATTGTTCCCTACAAAGGATCACAGTCAAAATTGGTGTTTTTAGTGGACAGACTTAAATAAACACAACATTGCAAATAGTGGAAGCAATGCATACATAAGCATAAATTACACAAACAAGTACATAAATAAAGCAATGCTAAAATGGAGAAAACACATCAATAATGTATGGAAAATTCTACCTTTATTGATTGTTGGTGGTAGAGGTTGAATACAATATATGAATCTTAGACACTTTAAGATAATTCTTTGAGCTATGGAGCTCAAGAAGCCTCAACAAAGGGGTTTCTTTCCTCAATCTATTTGCAAGTTTCTCCACTCTCTCAAAGAAGTTTGAAGACTCTCCAATGGTGGATTCCTCTTCTCTCACTAAGATGATGGGTTTCTTAGAAGAAATATGAACAACATGCTAGTGCTCTTCACTTCTTTGGCTTTAACAATGCAATGGTGGTTTTCTTAAACAACAGTTTCGCCAGCATAACAATCTCTCATGTTTTGGTTCTCCCATGGCCTATTTATATAGAAAAATTTTGAATCCTTCTTCCCTCTCTTGGTACATGTATGGTCAAGAGACATGACTAGGACAAGATGATTCCATTAAGGGCAGCATTTCTCCAAGGTGACTTCAATTCAATTTTACTAGACTAAACTCATGTTAGAGAGTCAACCCCAAGTGTGTAAAGTGGTCCTGGATCGATGAGTCATCCTTTTCTGTAACTGCGCGACTTTTGGAGGTTATTTCGCGCATGTGCATTTATCGAAGAAATAGACACACAAACTTAATTTTTTTCCTTTATCAACTTTGGGCCTTAGGAGAACTTTTATTTTTTAAACTTCATAATGTATTTGGCTGGAAAATGTCCATCTATGCATTCTACTGGAAAATTTTAGTGTCTTTTGTATTGTACTAACAAGTGTATGATTTTTCAGTGTTAAAAAATTCCCCTTGATATATGAGGTTAGGAGGAACCGTATAGCCGAAATACATCATGTTTTCTTTCCTAATGGAGAGTCTAATCGACTTTTTGAGAGAGAGGATAGCTTGTTGCAAAGATAAGTAGAGAAAAACCCCTTGACTGAGTATCAATGGTAACCATGCTCTATTGAAAATCTAGAATAGAAAATTTTATATGAGAAGGGCATGTCCCACACTCTTTATGATGGCTAATCGGACTTGATTACATTCTAGAAAAAGACCAATTATGGTCTAGTCAACATTGTGGTTGTTAACATGCTGATATCTAGCGATGATAATTGCTGACACCCTTAAGGGTGTTTTTTGGTCCAATAGGCGTAATATGGTTCCCTTATGCATAGCCAAGGTGAAGCACTATTGAATGGGGTGATGTGGTATGCATATATATTCAGCTGTGGGTACCTCCCTTGTATCATAATATAAGCCATGTTGAATGAGGTGTTTAGTGATGTGGGGGTCTTCGACTAAATGGATGAACTGCAATAGTAACTAAGTACGGCACCACCTTGACATGAATGCTTGAGTTGATGTTGAATGTCAAGGGGACCAATGACATCAGTGGTAAATAATGGTTCCCATTGTGCCATCTAGGGATATCCCATTTTGATCAGGGAGAATATTCAAGGTGTTACCTCTTTCCTGGAATACATTTGTTGAAGTTGAAAAGAAAAGAGGTGTTAACCGCCCGACATGGTGAGTCAAGAAATCAATGTGAGATATGAATAGGTTGTAATAACTTGGGTTGGATAGGTATTGTTGTAACATGCATTTTTGTTTTTTGTAGTATTCATTTTTCATTCAAGAACTTGAAAATATTTCAAAAAAGATAAAAGCAAGAGGAAGAAGTGATAATGACATAGCGGAATCGCTAAAGGAACAAGTATAAAAGAATCAGTCCTAGTATACCCATGCGATGAAGTTAAATCATAATATAAATGGTTATAAAGAGCCATAACCGAAATATATATATATATATATACTATGTTGTAAAGCCCAAGAATAGTAGCGAAGTGAGAATTCACAGAAGTCAAACTCTGAGAGAGTTGAGCAGCAAAAAAATGAAAGGCCAAAACCCTGAAGAAAATCCCAGAACTACAAAATACTGAAGAAATGGTGCAAAGTCAAAGTGAGTGGACAGATACAGAATGAGCGCATATGAACCGTTGGATCTTGGAGATCAATAGATGAGGTTGAAGGAAATGAACGATCCAGACTAAATAATGTAGATTGGAATCAAGGAATGAACGGCGGAGATTAACCAGAAGCACTGGTGGAAGAGAAATCCGAAGGAGCATCGTTATCGTTGATGGTCGAAGATCTACGGTCATCAGGTGCGAACAAGTCTGGGTGTTAACCAAGAAGAAGGGTGGATTTAAAGCTATAAGCGGGATTTTGGGTGGATGCAAAATCGTAAATGTTATTTAGAGGAAAGCACCCGATCTTTGATCAATTTAGTGTGATCTAAATTGCTATTTATATTGTCAACCCGGGGTTCGTAAACTAACAAAGTGAGGTGTACTATATGTACTTAGATAACCATTTTCTTAGGTTTTTTGTCGTTTTAAGCTTTTTAGTTTGTTTTTGGATTTTATTCTTTTCTTAATGTGTGGTGATGAAAGTGAAGTGTGAAGTGTGTGGAGTGTAAATGGTGATGATTTCTAAACTTGAAAAAATGCTCAAAAGAAAGCTTTACAATAAATGAAATGAAACCAATTCTTAAGAGAAAAAAAAATGCATCAAAAAGCGAACTAATGGCAATGGCCCAGTATCCTTGCTGCTGAAAATGAAAAAGAAGCAAAAACTTGAAAAACAACTCAACTTAAAGTAAAGTAGCTAATTCACACTACTTGAGCTTTTTAGATCCTTTGCCCCTTGGCTCAATCTACCTTGGGGGTGTAATCATGAGCATAACAAGCAATATGATATTTAACTGTTCAAGAAAATAAATTTCATAAGGAAACTAATCACACTACTCGAATTCTTTAAATCCTTTACCCCTCAGCTCAATCTACCTTGGGGAAGTAATCATGAGCATAACGAGCAATATGATAACTAAATGTAAAAAGAAATTAATCACACTACATAGACTCTTTTAGTTATTTACCATTCAGCTCAATCTACTTCATGGAAAGCAACTATGAGTAAGTAATATGGCAACTAAATCACACTAAAGTTAGTGATCTTCTGATCTCCTGCTGATATAGTCATTTGACCACAGAAAGAAATCATAAATTGTTAAGCAGTATGACATCTAATTTAGCAGAAAAAGAAATAAACAAATAACAACTTGAAAAGGACAATGCTGAATGTAAATTGCAAAAACTAAAGGTTAGCAGGAAGGACAAGATGATCACATATGCCAAAAGTTATTAAAGAAAATGAAAGATTGCCCGGGCTGCTTAAGAGAACCTGCAAAAAGCATTGATCAGTTTACAAAGATAAAGATATGAACAACAGAAACATAAAGAAACATATTATGTACAAGCTAACAATGAAACAAAAGCATAATGAAACTAAACAAATACTTTATAGGGCTTCAGCATGCAGGGGCCCTCTGCCACTTCAGCCACTCAAATAATCACAATACTATCTTCAGAAAGGTCTACTCATGTATGCAAATCAGCAACATATAAAACAGTGGGTGACAAAATAACCAGCAGAGTGCGGAAATTACATAACAGTTCAGAATTCTATGCATCCCAAAAAGTCTCTTTACAACATTTGACAACGCATTATTTATAATGTAAAATTTCTACAGTTAACTAATCAAATACATATGCTATTAATTGCGTGCCATAGACACGTAGATCTCTGCAGCCGAGATCTAGTGTAACTGTCGTTATGCTTCGTAAATCTTTGGATTGGTTGGCTATTAGATTTATTGTTCAATAACGATCCTCAGGTGCGCTGGAGCCTCTGTGAGCTGGGAACTAGGCCACGTATCATTCACGTGCCCAAAACAGTGATGTGCCATAGCTGGACTCCTTCGTTGGCCACGTCTTTGACTTTGGTTGACCGCGGCCTCTAATGGGTGATTTGGCCGGTTCGAAGGGACACGATCCATGTACATGCCATCTGGAGCTTGCCCGTATAGCCCATTCCTTCATAAGACACCTGGAGCACAACTTTTAACAAAATAGCTATGGAATCCTCTGCTGGTTGCGGAAACATGTGCTGGTTGCGGAAACTGACAAGTTTCCACAGCTACATTAACAAAAGACTAAACCAAACAACAGACATCAGTATAGTTAGAAAACCATATAAACAGTCCTTTTTAAACTATAATGCAATGATTCAACCACTGGATGAGTGAAGTGAGTGGAGTATGAGGGTTAAGAGGGTGTGTAGGATGGTGCAAGGTTGAGGCTCAACATACCCCCACTGTGAAGGTGTTGCATGTCCTCATGCAACCAAAACTAAGTGATTTCCCTTTTAATCTACATGCTTCGAGGCCTCTACAAGGACATCTAGTCCTCTTTTCTTTTTCCTTGATGCCATGGTCATCATCATCCTTGGTTTTCTAACCATACATTTAAACTTGAGATTAATTAGAGCCCTACTTAGCTTTTTGCATCTCTTTTTCGATCTTCTATTCTTCTTCTGCCACAGTCCTAAATGGAGCATGGTATTATCATGGACCATTTTCTCCACTTTACCCTGCTCTTTGAGTGTTTCATTTTCTTGTATTATGTGTCTATTTAGGACTTCCAGTTCAAACACTTCTTGTTTTAGACACTGAACCTGTGCATCAAGTGGCAAAGAAGTGCTAGGTCCTGCAGCTGATTGCTCTAGGGATTCCAGGTAAATGTATACCTCTTGCTGGTTAGGATCCACATCAGGTGATTTTCTGTGTTTGAACTCAAAATATTGTGGAGGAGGACTGCCTACTCCTTCTTGCCGAAAAGGACTTTCCTCTCGTGGAGGGCTTATGTTAAGGCTTGGCCGTTCTGGTGATTTCTCAAGTATTTCTTCACTTAAGTCAATAATGTGGGACTGATCTCCCTTTGTTTTCTTCCATTTTCCTTTTAACCGAGAGCTTCTTCTCAAGGATGAACTCACAACTGTCTTTTGTACACTCTGTTTCCGTTTCTGCTGTTTCTTGGCCAAGGCAGCAGCTTTGAGATCCACTAGCCTTTCTGACAGAGGCTGGTAGTCCTCTTCCAAGGATTTTTCAGGTGATGGAGAGATTTCTTGAGTGATTACTTTGCCCTTCTCTTTCTTTTGTTTCTTATTCTTGGGCTGGTCTTCTTCCTCTTTTTGGGCAGTCTCTTCAATTCCTTTAAGAGGGGAGTCTTGGGCTGTAACATTTTTATCCCTCCTCCTACGTTTCCTTGGGATTTTTGATGGACTACGTCCAGAGGCTTCAGCTGGCTCTTGGAAGTAGTTCCTTGTTAGAAATTGATCCCAAGTATCCTTATATTTCTTTAACTGCTCCTCAATCATAATTCTTATGAGCCCGTGATGATAGAGATGTGGTTCAATGTTTCCTACATGCTTTTGAACCGTAACACTCCTTTTCTTTAAACTTGCTAGCAGAACATGTGGTAAATTAAGAACATGTCCATCTATAAAATTCATCATTAACCTCTCATGGTACATGTACATAGAGGCAAAATGGCCCTCACATGTAATAAATTTCTATATAACCAACAATAAACCAGACCATTCTTCTTTCAATACATGCACAGGGATACCTCGGGTGAAAATTGTGGTATCCATACCTTGATTGCGCAGCATCGTTCTCCAGATTTGGTCATCTACGCTCCTATTTTTGAACCATCTTTCTCCGTCTTGAGGCAGGCCTGTAGCTACTGCTATTGTGGCCTCGGTCACTGAAAACTTTAAGTCTCCCACCTCTACTGTCTGTCCGTTAAAGGACCTTGCAAAGGTTTTAGTCACTTCCTTATTATACCCTTTGAATTTCTAATTGAACCGGAGCCATTTGGCTTTCTTTAATAACTCCTTGACTTGGGGATAACCTTCCAAGTATTTTGATCCTTCCGGCTCGGCTCTCAGCAGTTTTCCCATTCTTGGCTTTAAAGTCACTAAGGGTTTTTATCTACGTATGAGGGTTAAGGAAGAATGGCTCTGTCACAAAGTTTTTAGGAGAGACTATAGCAGTTGTAATCGGGGTTTAGAACGGTTGCAGTGGCTGTAGTCAAAGCATCAAGAAAAACGTATGGACTGCAGTTGGAAATAGAGGGAAGGCCCGGATCACAGGAAGAACAATAAGTGAGCAGGGGTGACCGTGATCGAACTTATGAAATGAGAATGAGTATATGCGGGGAGTATTATGATATGAGTGGAGTAACGGCTTGATTTTCCTGAGTTTTAGGTGACTGTATGTGAGGTTTACATGTCTCAAGTAGACGGCTGCGGGAATTATGGTTTGTAAGAGCCGTAATACAATAGGTCACGTCTTAGGAGTACGAGTCATAAATAGAAGTACAGTCATTTTTGAGTTTGAACTCGGGTAATCATAAGACCGTTAGGGAGAGTGAATGCGAGGTGTATGGGATGGTATTACGGATAGGAATGGTAGTGGTGGTAAATTAATCATTGCACATAGAAGACCGATCATGGGTTAATACTTATACAAAATGATGAACTTGAAGGTTGTTTGATAGAGAGTTTTGATCATACCTTTGGACACTTGTCATTCTTTGCTTAAGATTTCTAACCAGTTGCTCCTTTTTGATATTTTGATGATGCCCCATGTCCTTAGCTCACGTACACCTGCATTGCATGCTTTTGGCACTAACAGTTGATTTTATTTTGAAAACACAGTGATGCTGGCTGCGGAAATCGTTTCTAGCTGCGGAAACAGGTTCCAGCTGCGGAAACAGGCGCTAGCTGCCGAAACTGAAACAACACCCCCTGATCTGCACAAAGATAGTTTAGAGGAAAATAACTGAATGAAAATAGTCCTGAAAGGGGACTTTATTGATGAAATGGAATGGAATGAAAATGGAATGAGAATGATGATGAAAATGAAATGGAGGTGGAATGAAATGGAATGAGTGGGTGAGATGGAATGAAGATGGAAAGAACATGGGAGGAGATTTTTTTTTGTAGAATATAGAGTCTCAGGTGCCCCTGATTTTCACTCCATATTTTCTGTATAAGACTTCCAATCCATAATTGGTTTTCAAGCTTATACATATTTTTTTTTTTTTTTTTTAAGAAACCACAAGAAACCAAGATCAGGCTGATGGGGGAGAAGGATTCTTCTCCACCAACCTTATTGCAGAATTCTCTTGGAAGATTTTGACAAACTCTTCTCTGGAAAGTGGCTTATAATAAACTTTCAATCAGTGGCCATTCACAATAAGAGGAGTCTGAGATTCATCAATGGTCTTGATTCTTACCGCTCCATTATCAAAGACTTTATCAATCTCATATGGCCCAAGCCAATGAGTCTGAAACTTTCCTTTGAAGTCTTTAAAGTTGGAATCAAACAGTAAGGCCCAATCTCCTTCTTGAAACTTTCTCTCTTTAATATATCTGTCATGCCACTTAGCTCCTTGATGTTGAACTAGATCAATTCTTAGGATTGCATCTTGTCTGATCTCATCTAGCTCATTCAACTGTTCCATTCTGTGCTTTTGGGCTTCCGATAGATTCATCCCCAACTGAACTGCCATCTTGAAGGTCTTGACTTGAAACTCAATGGGGAGCAGGACTTCTTTCCCATAAACAAGTTCATAGGGAGAATGTCGTGTTGTGTTCCTCCATGTAGTTCTGTAGGCCCATAAGGCTTCAGGAAGCCTTTCTGCCCAATCTCTTCTATGGAGATGAACAGTCTTGGTGATGATTCTCTCAAGAACTTTATTTGTATATTCCACTTGACCATTTGCTTGTGGATGGTAAGGAGTAGATTTTCTATGCTTGATTTTATATTCTTCCATCAGCTTCTCCATCAAGTTAGATGTAAATTGACTTCCCTGGTCTGTCACAATTTCTCTTGGGACACCAAAACGAGTAAAAATATCCTCAAAAAGAAATTGAACAACTGAATTTTCAGTGGCAGAAGGCAATGCCTTGGCTTCTACCCATTTAGTGGCATAATCAGTGCAAACCAATATATATTTCTTTTTTCTAGATGGTGGATTAATTGGTCCAATGAAATCAAAAGCCCATTTTTCAAAGGGTTCGATGACTACCTGTAGTTGTAATGGCATTTCATTTGAAAGAGTTGGTTTCCCAACTCTCTGGCAGCCGTCACATCTTCTGACATATTGTTTTGCATCTTTAAAGAGAGAAGGCCAATAATATCCTAAAGAAAGTATTTTATAGGCCGTCCTCTTGTCAGCAAAGTGTCCGCCGCAAGGTTCATCATGACATGCCTTGAGGATGTCAGGCATTTCATCTTCCCGAACACATCTCCTGATCACACAATCTAGCCCTGTTTTAAACAATTCATTAGAAACTCATGAATAATTTGAAATCTCCTGAATAATTTTCCTTTTTGCATTAGGAAATAAGTGTGGAGGTAGCTTCCCTGTAACCAAATAGTTAGCAATGTCTGCATACCAAGAAGCCTTAGTAGTTACTACAATCAAATATTCATCTGGAAACTTATCCTCTACAGGAGAATCTTCGTTAGTATTTTGGATTCTAGACAAGAAATCAGCTACTGTATTTTGTTTCTCTGGTTTATCTAACACAGTAATATTGAATTCTTGTAAAAGTAAAAGCCATCTTGTGACTCTGCCATTGGTAACAGGTTTTTTCATGAGATATCTAATGGTAGAATGATCAGTATGGACAAAAGTTTCGTAGCTTGTTATATAATGTCTAAACTTATTGATTGCATGAACAACAACTAAGAACTCTTTCTCAGTCACAGTATAATTTAACACTGTGGGATTCAAATTTTTACTGGTGTAGTAAATGGAATAAGGAACTAAATCCTTTTGACCCAACATAGCTCCAAGAGCTGTATCTGAAGCATCCGTAGAAATATGGAAAGGAAGTTTCCAATTTGGCCCTCTCAAAATGGGTGCTTCAGATATTCTTGTTTTCAAAGCTTCAAATGCAGATTGAAAATTAGGATCCCATTTGAATTCACAGTCTTTTGTAAGTAATTTAAAGAGATGAGATGCTATTTTGGTGAAGTTTTCAATAAATCTTCTATAATACCCAGTAAACCCAAGAAAACTTCTAACATCTTTTTGACAATTTGGAATAGGCAGCTTGGAGATGACTTCAACTTTTGATCTATCAACCTTAATTCCATCTCCTGAAATATGATGTCCTAAACAATCCCTTCAGTAAACATCATAAAGCATTTCTCATGACTTAATGAAAGGTTTGTCTCCTTACATCTGATAAGGACCTTTTCCAAATTCTCTAATGCCTCTTTAAATGAATCACCATAAAATGTAAAATCATCCATGTAAACCTCTACATAATCATGAATTAGATCAGAAAATATTCCTAGTACTACCCTTTGGAATGTTGCGGGTGCATTACATAATCCAAAAGGAAGTACTCGGTAGGCAAAAGTTCCTCATGGACAAGTAAATGTGGTCTTGTCTTGATCTTCAGGTGCTACCTGAATCTGATTGTAACCACTAAAACCATCCAAGAATGAGAAATACTTTTTCCTGGTAAAGTATCTAATACTTGATCAATAAAGGGTAAAGGAAAGTGATCCTTCAAAGTTTCTTTGTTCAATTCCTTGTAATCAATGCAAAATCTCCATTTAACATTCTTTTTAGGTACTATAACCAAAGGAGAAACCCATCGGTTGTCCGAAATTGGATAAATGAAGTTCACATTAAGTAACTTTTGGAGCTCTTCTTTCACTATCTCCCTAAGGTTTGGATTCATCCTTCTTTGAGGTT